>JAQFZW010003050.1:0-14390 GCA_034687055.1 Heteromurus nitidus
TATTATTAGAATATATTTAAAGTACAACGTATCAGACAGTATTCGGCATACTTAATATCTCGTAAATACTTTTTAGGTGCAAGTTTCTCTCCGAAAGTGGGTGAATAAACGGAAGTTGGCGGATGACTTGAGTGAAATGGATGTGGGGAAACTTGCGCTGGTCGCATTGGAAATTGAGAACGATCCCCTGGGCATTTCTTGTCGATATTTCACTGTCAACTACGGTTTGCTCAAAACGGTAACGACGTACATTTGAGGATTATTTATGGAGTTTTATGGTTTATCCCCCAGTCCTCGTGTAAATAAATATGTACTCGTTTTTACAGCTTATCGGTTTGCTAATCACGTACACCGTTTTAGGATTTCAATAGAGGCTGACCATGACGGCGAGGTGATGAAATGCCCATTTTGCCATTTCATAGCGCATTTTATACTCTTTGAAATCGTTACTTAACTAAAAATTTATTTCCGAAAATGCAACATGCGACCTACTTGTAAGTTTACGTGTTTTGTTCCAACTCACTGACTTCACATCTAATATTGAAATGCACTTTTCCAACAGCGACCACCACCACCACCCTTTCCAACTCTCAGCTTCTAAACAATGGGAAATTTATTGGTTTCACTACAAAGGCTGTATAAATCACAACACAATCCTATATTTGAAAATAATATGGATATATTAATGCGACACCGGTATCTTCGATTTATGACAACCTATGAGTTTCTTATATGTACATGCACTTCGCTTCAAACCAATAATTAATAAAACAGAATTTTCACACACAACCATTTAAATGCATAGTCGTTAATAAGGTTTATGATTATGAATGAGTGCACATATGCGTTGAAATTTTGGTAATCGTAAAATTGACACAAAGAATGACTTCATTTTCTTCAAATTGAATTAACACTTATGGGATGTATGTACTTGCGTATTGAATAATTTTTCGCTTGTTTTATCCGACGGATTTCAAAGACCAACAACTACAAAGCCCGCATTTGAAATGACAAACGTTCACTCACACTGCTCATAAAAACTTCCTTTAAAACCTGAAACATTGGTCCATTGCAGCATTATTTCTTCTCAACCCGCGGGTTGCACGAGTCATCTTTCCACAGGTTTCTGACACAACGGATTTCAGAAATGTCTGGTTTAATATTTCTGATTTTGACAACTCTGCTCCTGCTCACGTTTGGTGAACGGTACTACGATGCATCCGTTTTGCGAAGGGTATCTTCATATTTCCCTTGGGACGCTGACAAAGCCAATGTATTACATTACAGAAACAGCATTTCATTTAGAAATCAGTTCGAAATTCATTTGAAAGTTTTTCAAGAAAAATATTTTGTGTGTCTTAATAACAGGATCTCATCTTCTCTCCCAATCAATCACCATCACAAAAGTACATGGACTGGCGTGTGGGGCAAAACGAGATATCTCATCGGCCACTCTCCCGTACCACTCTCTCCAGTGAAAAGACGTTGGAAAAGTTCCTAGAAGTGATGGGACCTCTTCTTTTTCCACTGCCAATTATCCTTTTCCTCCTCCCTTTTGCAATACCTGCGCTGCCGCTTGCAATGTGGGCAGAAATGTATTACGAGCATCAAAAACATAACAACAAGGAGGACACACATCAGGAAGCGAGTACCGGTAAGTCTTCGTCTTATTTACTTGTGAATTTTTCATTTATTTAAAAAAAATTGTGATCGGTATAACGAAAGTGAAGTGTCTTGTTTGTAACTTTAGTAGGAGACATTGTACCTCGCTTGCTCTCGCATAATCAAACCAACAGTCACAAGAATTCCACCGATGGTGACACCGGTACCAAAGAATTTCTGCTTCTTTTCCCAGTTTCCCAATCGGGTCTCCAAGGGATGAATGGTAGTGGAACTATGCCCACCTCAACACTAACTTTACCGTATGTGTTGACTGTCTCCAGTAACAGAGTGAAAGTTAATCCGAAATTGGAAGGTCATCGCAATAGCATACGTTCAGGTATGCGTCATGCTAGTTCCTTGGGAGAACTGATTGTAGGAATGAAGAGGTAAGTAGGGAGGAAAATTTAGTTGAAATTGTTTATTTTTGAATGGAAATAGAAAATTCTTCCTTTCCAAAGGATATGTGTTAAGTCTTTTACTTATAACAGAACAATATAATTTGTACAATAAACAGTAAAAACCTAAATCTACAAAATATAAAAAAGTAAAACTAAAATTCTCTCAGTGCATACTTAAGCATGAAACAAATTCTCATTTTACATTGCACTTTTGAACTTCTGTCACCTCACATATCCCTTCAACTGGTTTGTGCTCCGAAGTACGTAATTTTGATGACGGTGTATTTTTACTTTTGATGTTATTTAAATTCTCTTTAACTCTAGATAATCTAAAGATACTACATATTGATGCCTGTACATTATTAATCACTTGTGTGCTCCTGCTATCTGCAATAAAGACCTAATAATAAAAATTCAAAGTCATTCACCGATCCGGCATCTGATTTATAACTGCATAGCTCTATGTCGACGATTAAGATAGTTTTATCCGTTTGATTGCCTTTGTACAATTTATAATCTTCCACGGCAATCTTAATCCAAATTGTTGTAAGAAGGCGAAATGTCGGTAACATCCCATGCCCAATTATTGTCACCTCTTACATTTGCCTATATTACAGAACCCTTATCTGCATCTACCACAGCCAGTGTAACAATCTTTCCAACAATGGGGAACTCGTATCGGATGAAAAGTGGACTATCCGTGGAATTAAAAACGCAATTAATTATGGAACTAAGTATGTAATTTATCACAATAATGCAATTGTCAGTAAGTGACAATTCCAGGATTAGTCTTATTGGGTTTGTTTGCCATGGATGTAGTTCATCGTCACAACACAATGTTTTTAATATCTTTCACGTATATTATTGTGATGAATTGGTATGCCGGTGACCAGCGTCTCAAGGATTGGTTCATCTCGAATATCAATCTCTAGATACGATCAACCTTCAACGAAAAATATTTAAAACAATTAAATTCAGTCCCTTCCAATTACGATAATTTTTACAAGAATCAAGTGAAACCTCCCAGCCCCGTTCCTGAGGATATCAGATTTGGTTCATTGACCTTTGAATCTACAATTAATTAAATACGCCAACATTTCCTCAGCTGGAAAATGTGTCGCACTTTGACTGGTCATGGTAAAATTAATTTTGTTCAGTGCAGTAGATACAAGAGAACAAGATGTTTATAGCGCATGTTTAACTTCCACATTAAACAGAATACTTCAGAGATATAAAAATTCGTTGATAAATTTTTATATTCTGGAAGTCATTGGACTGCCTGACATTAATAATTTTTCAATATGCTACACGTGACAAAGATATTGATGCTTATTTGGCAAATCTTTATGTAAGGCATTTATTATTCTTAATTTCACAACTGGTAGCGAATTTCGTGTAAATTTATATATCCCATCAATATAAATTACAAAATAATCGAATTGGTCAACCAAATTAAAAACAACTGGTTGCACATTTGTGTGCTTTGGGCATTGTGAAGAATTTAAACACAAAGCAACAATTCGTAAAACAAATAGACCGGATCTAAAAAAACAAGCATTCTCATGCAGAAGCTAACAAAAAGAAGTTCTACTCGAGCTCCGGATCTTCACATTGCAGCCGAACTTTATTATCAATACATTTATGTAGGCTCTGTATTATGTATTAGGTATTATTAGTTCGTAAGCAAAATTGAGATCGCGATTATTTTTTGCAGGCTTCTCGAATCAGTTAAAAATTCGAGATTGGTCGCATTTTGACAAAATTTACTCCCAACACCTTCCATATACATGAGAACTGCCCAAAAGCTATATATTTCGCAGAAAAAAGTCTAAAAAAAAGTCGTAAAGTTCACATAATTATACTTTTATTGTTTTAGTTTTACTACGCCTCTTTTTTTACAATCTGGCTTACGCAACTGCAGCTTCCTCAAGAAATGACTGGTGCAGGCTTTACATAATTTTTTGCACTTGCTAACCTAAAGGTAAATATAGACCGCTTCTTATGTTCTCATAAATACTTAGCATTCGTCATAATCTACCTTGTTGATTTGCAGAGTAATATAATGAAATCACATTATAAATCATGATATGATAGATATTTATTTTAATGATGGTTGAGACTCGCCTCCGCGGGTAATAATTATATAAGAGATTTGCACACGTTGCATGTAAGTATTTAGTTATAGCCACGCAGCATCAACAACCATGCATTAGATGAGATCGGTATCCCTATGCAAGACTTGGAGCTTAAGAGATAATACCGCTCCCTTTGCTTATGCATACTAATGTACATTTATGATGTAAATAAATTTGAATTTTACTTATAATTCTACATCATTCAGAGATTTTTTAGATGCGATTGTTGGGACATGTGTTGCATGAATGTACTGCCAAAAAAAGTATGTATTTACGACTAACTGCGGAAGACAGCGCGGTGAGTGGCGAGATAAAGATTCAGTAGACCATGATGCGCATAAGACAAAACATTAAATATTAGAATTATATACGATACCCCAAAAAAGTTCAAAAATATTTTTTATATATACAGCGCCTACTTCCTCTTCGTTACAAAACAATAAGTAAATGAAGGTACGGCAAAGTACAGCATTCATTTTTAAGTAATATCATAAAAGGAGAGAATATATATCATTTTTTATTTCATTTCTCGAGCAGTTGGCTAAATAGAACAATGCGCAAAATGATAGAGTAAAATGATGAGATGCTGTGTAAGCGTTGTCACACTGTGAATGAGATTAGGAGGTACAACACTTGCAGAGAATTCTTTTTTATTAATATTCATTTTGGCAAAATATTGTTAAGATTTTATTGCGGGCGACGCTGCAAAATTCTCTCTCATTCCTTGAAGAAATTTTTTGAAGGAAAGTGATTGTTTTCTGTATTGTTCATTAATGCAGGTAATCCCAACTTTAGAAAGATAGCTGCTGGCTTTGAAAGTGCGTCGTGATACAATAGGTTTCGGCTTGAGCGTGACTACTGAATTGTCACGTGTCTGCATTCATTACCAAAATCCACACTTGCACATTCCCTTTTTTAATGTTTCCATCCTTCCCTGCTGCCAAAAACGAAGGATTTTCTAGTCAACCATGTGCAGTGTCCTAGGCGACGTGGTTGGTGTTGAGTATTGTTGGGTCTGTGCCGAATTTCTGAGAAAGTTACGCGAATGCGGCTGACCAAAAGGATTTTTATGAAAACGTGCGAATTGTGTGGAGGAAGTGAACTAAGAACTAACTAACTCATCAATGTCATTGATTAGATGTGAGTGAAGCAGATTGACCGTCAATTGAAACAGTGAACTGGCTTATGAACTCATGACCATAATATATTACATGTGTACTTCGTTATGACACAAGTTCGTTTAAATCTGATATAGTGCATTGAATTTGATTGTTTTGTTGAGGTGTACAAAGCGTAAATCTAATCACAGAGCGCCCACGCTACCCAAATAAAACAATTAAAAAGTGCACATGTTCAAGTGTGACTTGGTTGTTACATGCGTTTCCTGTAATCAATCACTGCATCCAGTTGCGCTTACATATATGTGCATAACAAAGGAAGTGTATTTTTTATAGATAACACACATGGCTTCTCGATTTTTATCGCTCTTTATCACGCCGATTATCTGCGCATGAAAGAAGGAACGAATGTAAAATTAAAATTTTGATCTCGAGTCCTTTTTGGGGGAGAATTGTGTGTTGTTTTGACGCATCGTCATTTCCCATTGACTTCCATCCTGATTTGGTCAACAGTCAGTCAGGTCGGAAGAAGTCTGAGAGACAGAAGCTGTGAAATATCACGAGAAAAGTTCAGTTTGCAAGGTTCGATTCTGCAGTAAATAACGTGCGGATTAAATAAATGCGAGATTGTGTACGAGAAGAATGAGCAAAGGCTGCGATAGGCTTCAGTATCAGAGTCCAGTGAGTGGAAGCAGGTACCAAGAAGTTGCTTAAAGTAAATGTGCCACTCCAGATCCAGAAATCCATTGTGTCATTAGTATACATAAAAGCCAGTTTTTTTTGTGCCGAATCTTACATGATCATGCAAATCTAATAAACGACTGTGACACCAAGGTCACCCAAGTATTATTATACAAGTTTGTGTGATCATTCTAAAAGGCATGATTGGGACTGGATGAGCTATTATTCAAGATACTTTGGCTGGGATGCGAGCAGTGTTTTGTGATCTTTTGCTAAACGCTTGCTACGAGTAATGAAATTTATCAATAAAACTCACGGCGACGATGTTGAAGGAGGAGTGTAATTACACGTCTAATTAGATACTTGTGATCTTTGAAGAGACGGGAATGTGCTTTAAGGTACTGCGTCATTGCGAAAGTTTTTGAAATGATCAGAAATCTTAAGTGAATACCTCAGTCAGACAAGTATGAGAACTTAGGAGGTTGTAAAGGAGAAATGCTGACTTCTCAAAACGTGCATCATGGCTATCATCAAGAAGGCGGTTGTAGCCATCCCTTTAGCCTTGATGACCTACTTTTATAAGGACAGTGATTTACTTGGAATGTCCAAACTTGTTGAAACGACTTCCGGCAGAGTCAGAGGTAGAACTGGAATTTCCAGAGATGGTAGAATTTTTATGGAGTATCTGGGAATTCCCTATGCCAAGCCACCTACTGGAGATTTGCGATTTGAGGTAGACAAGACAAATATTTACTCTCGTCCCGTAAATACTAGACCCGAGATGTGTTTTAAGTGCCGTGTAGTAGTTTTTCATGAATGTGCTTGTTATCCTTACAGCCACCGCAACCTCCTGACCCCTGGCCAGGAATTAAAGATGCTCTCAATTTTGGAAGCCAGTGCCTTCAAATTGAGTTCTTCACTTCGAAAATTATAGGACGAGAGGATTGCTTGTACCTGAACGTATTTAGGCCAGTGGTTAGTTCAAAACTTTCAACTTACAAGATACTAGTCTATTAGTCAAGTCATTAGTCAGTGTATCGTGTTAAATCCCGTATTTACTTTTAATCTGCAGATACGAGAAACGAACGAGTTTTTCGATGCCGTTGGGCCTAGACTGTTACCTGTCATGGTATGCCATAATGTTTTATCCCCACCAACATGCTCAATCCCAACCTTGAGTTTTGTATTGTTTTATGAATTTAAAATTGATGCTTGGTCTTGAAGGTATTCTTTCATGGTGGCTACTTTATGTCTGGAGGGTCAAATAATTACAGGGCGGAGTATTTCATGGACGAAGACATTGTCCTGATAACACTGAACTATAGAGTTGGTGCACTAGGTATGACTTGAATTTTCCCATGCCCTTTTAGTTAATTGTTTCGCCGTTATAAAATTCGTTGTTGAACTTATTCATGACCCAGGTTTTCTCAATACGGGGGATGGGCAACTGAGGGGGAACCAAGCCATGAAGGACCAAAATCTCGCACTGAAGGTTATCTTTGACATATATAAATCCTCACGTACTAATTTAATACATTTTTGAATTTTATTAACGACCCTCTTTGTTATAACTGTACTCGTTTGCCAAAGTGGGTGCAAGACAACGTTCGGAGTTTCGGAGGAGATCCGAACCGGGTGACGATTTTTGGTTCCAGTGCTGGAGGAGCAAGGTAGAAGTATATCACAGTTATATATAAATTATATTAGAATTATATCACATACTTTCTTACATGCATTCTAGTGTCCACTACCACATGCTATCAAATATGTCCAAGGGCCTTTTTCAAAGAGCCATCTCACAGAGTGGAACTGCAATTAAAGTCTGGTCATCGGTTCGTCATCCTGCTGAGCAAGCCAAAAGACTGGCTTCCCTTGTAGGATGTCCGTGGGACAAGAATGGGGCGATGGTCAAATGCTTCAAGACTGTGGATGCTTTGAGCATTGTGCAGACTCACCTGGAGTATAGGGTACTGATAAATTTCTGATGACCTACTTTGTTCATTGAAATTGAAAGTGGCAAGTTTAAGTTGAATGTAAAATTCATATTCCAGACTGTTTTATTGCACCCTTTGGCAATATATGCGCCATCCGTGGAAGCTGTTAGGGATGAAAATACGTTCTTAGCAGAGGAGCCATTATCTCTAATGAAAAACGGGTCAACTACTAATCATGTTCCATGGCTGACAGGAGTTAATGCGGAGGACGGACTCATCTACTCTGCCAGTATGTTCATTTTTCCAAGTGTAATATAATCATAAATACCGAGTCGCTGACACAAATATTAATTGTGGACACTTCCAGGGATCATCAGGAATAAAAGACTTATCTCAGATATCGAAAACAACTGGTACAACACGGCACCCCGACTTCTTGCATACGCAGATAATGAAAAGAGACAGCTAACCAGCAAAATTACAGAGTTCTACTTTGGACCCAACCCAGCACTTGATTTCCATTGGGCGTTTCAAAACTTCACTAATTTATTCTCGGATCGTTTGTACAACACTGCCACTCACATTGCCATAAAAGAACACTCACAATATGCTCCAGTCTACCCATACTACTACAACTATCATAGCAAATTTTCATTCTCGAATTTGCTGCTGTTGACGGGGAAGCTACCGCCCATTGTTGACATTGGTATCTCACTTACCTCGAATTGGGTGCGAAGCAGACTCTCAGGAATCTCGAAAAGCAGTTTGGGTATAAAGCGTCGTTATTATAAAAACAAATTCCTCCATTCCATCTCACGAATGCCTTTCGTCAATATTTTATAATATTATGTAAATTGTATTTGAAGGTGTTTGCCATGGAGACGATATTCTGATGCTATTTCATCTTGGAGTTCTCTCAAATATTCACAGAACCCATGTAGATTACGACATGTCGCGAAGCATGGTTAAGTTATGGGTAGACTTCGCCTATGGAGAGTAAGTCAAACATTTTGCAAAATGGGTGAATATCTTGTCAAACTATTAACGTAAATTAACTGAAACCTTGTAATTTTGTTTGGAATAGAAATGCCAATTTAGTATTTCGAAACGTCACGATGGCGCCAGTAAATCCATTGAGGATTGATACTCCCTACTTGAAAATTGACGCAGATGCTGCGGTCATCACTGAACCATTTGCGGATCGGGCCAGATTTGGAGAATCTTTGAAACTTTTTTAATGAATCAATTTTGCACGTAATTTATTTACTGGTTTAGATGCCGCCGTATTTTATTCGCTGCCAATAATATGCTTTGGTGTTATTTTAAGTAAGCCATTTGCTTAGTAATAAAAAGCAAGATTTTAAAAAAATTTACATTAAATATGGCAAGAGCGAAATAAGGAACCCGAAAATAAATACCTACATAAACATGAATCGAAAAATGAGGTTAGCAAATTACTTGCAATTAGTATAAGCTGTCACGAAAACTCATCCCAAAAATGCATGTGCATTCTTAAACCTAAATTAGTATTAAGTTTTATGCAAAAAATCACACACAACGCCACAACAGCAGAATAGAATTTTACGATTTTCTCAAGCGTTAACTGTTACTTCACATTGACGTTCGCCCAGTTTTGGGAAACTTGTAAGGAGACCACAATTTTTTGTGTCCAACAAAGTAATTTTTGCCCGAGTTGGCCTTGAGATTCGCACTCGGCACTACCATTCCACATTTTCCATGAAAAATCCCAGGACAGATTAACTTTATATGATATTTTCTTAACAAAAAATTCTGCTGGATACAGCCTCAGAAGCCATGTTGAAGCTATGCACGGCCAGTTAAAGAGGAAGGGTATCTACAATGTACATAAACCCTCCCCGTTTGCATATTTTACTTTTTGGAAAATTTTTCTCATAATGACGATAACGTGAGATCCAGACTGCACTCCCAAAGCCTTAACTGTCCAACTAACAATGCGCACGATATATATCAATGTTATGCTGACTGCTAACACACATACCTACACAGTCAAGCAAACTCGTAGTAATATTCGCACCATCATAAAGTGGACACACGAGTCTATTCAGTAGGGCAAAGTTTTACGCTTTGTAAACCGTTGAAGTGAGTGTGTGCATTGTGCATGTGAATACAAGTAATCAAGTAACCAACTGCATTTGTCTTCACGCCATTACAAATTGCAATGAACTTAAAAATCTAAAGGGATTTGATTACTGTTTGTCACCTACTTAAATTTTCAGTATGAATTTCGGTTTAATCAACCTTCTTACCATAAGGTTGTAACCTTACAGTTACATATTTTATAGTAGTTATTTTATATTTTAAACAACGTACATTTCCGCAATCGCACAGGTCTCTCGGACACACGGACATTCAGAACATGCTCGAACGGTTTGCCACGTACTTCCAGATGCTAAACGCACATGTGCTTAATAATCGTAGTAAAATGACCGCAACTCAGGATGAACATGAGGATGACTCTCACAATCATCAGTATTAAACAAGCAGAGTATATGTGTGTTCTTGACTGACAATGAATGAGCGTTTTTTATAGACATGACTAGCCACATGGAAATGAAGAAGTTTTATCGCATCAAAGGAGCATTCTTCCATCACGGCATGCCTGCGGGTTACGCTATACGGCTTCAATGTGTACTTTCATGTTTGTTTGCAGTAGCACATCAGATATCAACACATGACGATGGATAATAACAGGAAAATTTGTGAAGTTTCGGGCTAAATTAGGTAACTAAATTATTATATTTTTTAATTTATTACTTCAATTTTATGTAGCGTAGTCAATCTGTAGAAAAACCTGTAAAAATGGGTTTCCCCAAGATGAAAAAGTTCCTGGATGATGTGAAGTACAAATACGTTTGTGTAAAAAAGGTTTCCTTTTGTGTGTGCGCGTGTGTCACAGATTTTCATAGACCGTAAAGGACCTCACCGTTTTGAGGCGAAGGATGCGTAGGACACTTCATGAAACACTTTGAAGTACTCTGTCGTCGTGGAATATGAAGATAATAGCGAGTAAAAGTTTTATTTCCACGACACTAGTTGCCTTGCTGGGATATGCCGTGTTCAAGTATTTTGATACGGAGGACACTCCCGTAGTCACAATTTCCAAGGGTGACTTGGTTGGATTTGTCTCCAGGAGTCGGGAAGGCAGTGAATTTTTCCAGTTCCTTGGAATTCCATATGGGAAGCCACCAATTGGAGAGCTGAGATTCGAGGTAGATTTTGAAAATCATTTGAGAATTGTTTCATGTAATTAGTTTCTTGTCATCATCCTCATGAAGATCATTTAAATCACGCTTATTCCTTGAAATTTGCAGCCTCCTCAGCCATCTGAAAAATGGGAAGGAGTTCGCAAAGCCAAAAAGTATGGCTCCATGTGTACCCACGTGAATTCTATTTCAAGAAGCATTGAAGGGAATGAAGACTGTTTATATTTAAATGTATTTACTCCGAAAGTAAGTTACATCAATCAATCATTTTAATCAAAACCAAACCAATGTGATGCTACAAATTACGGAACCAACGGTATAATACATGACATCATATTTTTGTAGTTTGCTGGAAATCCAAAGGACAGTGGGAAGCCATTGTTGCCTGTGTTTGTCTACGTGCATGGTGGATATTTCATGGCTGGGGGTAGTAACTACATGGGGCCACTGTACCTGATGGAGGAGAAAATTATTTTAGTTACCATAAACTATAGGCTTGCATCCTTAGGATTTCTCAATAGCGCTGACGGTGCTATTTTAGGAAACATGGGGATGAGGGACCAGGTAATTTTTTGAAATTACAGCTCTCTGAATTCACGAGACAATGCTCAGTAAATTAATACAGAGGAATTATATTTTGTTCACATTAGGTGCTTGCCCTCAAATTTGTCCAAAGAGAGATTGCAAATTTTGGTGGCGATCCGAGTAAAGTAGTTCTTTGGGGTGAGAGTGCGGGTGCTGCTGCAGTTCATTTCCACCAGTTGTCGCCAATGTCAGAAGGTCTCCAAACCGTTAATAAGTTTCAAGTTTATGGCAACATGGAGAAAAGCAGAAAGTATATAATGACTATAATGACCTTTTTTATCCAGGACTATTTGCGAAGGCTATCATGTCGAGTGGAACAGCCATAAAGCCATGGTCCCTCTCCAACCAACCGAGAGAACAGGCCTTGAACTTCGCAAAGAAACTCAATTGCCCTGTTGACAGTAGTGACAAAATGGTCAAGTGTCTCAAAAACTTGGATTCTCGTACATTAGTTGGAACACATTTGGACGCGCTGGATGTAAGTGTGCTATAATTCTGGTTGTTGTCTTGAAGAAGCACACAAATAATGCATAAAAATTAAACTTAAAAGCTATTCCAATTTCTGAATCATAGACGCCTATTATGGATCCGATGAAAATGTTTTCCCCATCTGTGGAAGTATCGAATTCATCAAACTCGTTTTTGCCACAACATCCATATGACATATTGAAGCAAGGCAAAGCTCACCGAGTTCCTGTGTTGACGGGTGTGAATTCGCATGAAGGACTCTTGGCCACTGCAAGTATGCAATATTACATATTTGCTAAAAGAAATTGCAGTTTGATTGTTTGATTGATGATTATTCGTAATTACTTTTACTTCTGAATTATAGGAATATATTACAACAGTTCTGTCATGAATGAAGTTGAAAGTATGTGGAATGATCTCTCGCCAGTATTCTTCTACTACAACAAGACTCTTACTGAGGTTACCAGGAAAATCAAGCAATTCTACTTTGGAGCGTCTCAAGAGGAACTGGAATTCAAAAAGAAATTTGCCAACTTCACCAATCTCTTTTCGGACCGATGGTACATTCATTCGATGACGGAGACTGTTCTCATCCAGTCTCAGTACTCACCAGTGTTCCTTTACTACTTCAGTTATACTTTGGAGCGAGGACTAACTTTTTTCTACGACATTACACCGAACTTGCCCATTTCTATTCAGATCGTTTTCAAGGTGCTGGCGGAATGGGTTAATAAATATTTACTTGGAAAACAACCTGTTCCCTTAGGTAAGCATGGCTAAAGGGAAGAAGAAAGTATCGCTGGCAGGTGTCGCAAGCAGTTGCACTCGAAAAATTCCAAGAAATAAAACTGGTTTTTGTTACTAGGTACATGCCACGGAGATGAACTAGTTCTGATGTACAACTTCCCAATGGTATACATTGACGTCGGTGATAAGGACTATGAGCTCTCACGACAAATGATCCAAGCATTTGTCCAGTTCGCTTATGACGAGTAAAAGCTTCTCTCCTATCTATTACCCTTATATTTCTTGTTAGCTAAATAATGAAGTATTACTAAATTAATTGGACGGCTTACATGTTTTCAGGTCAATGATTACTGTTGGCGAAACGCAGTGGGAGCCAGTGAACGCTTCTGTGAAAAGTAGAAACGATTTAAAATACATGCACTTTGGGAATGAAATGTTGACGCGTGGAACATTCATCGATGAGCCGTTTTCGCAACGAATGGACTTTTGGGACTCGCTGAATCTTCCCTGGAAAATGAGTATATGACTGATGCCGAAAGTTACTTAAATTTTTCCAATATTTTTTGCAGATAACTTATTGATTACTTTCTGGATATTAGGTTGTAATTATTACGTACATGTACATTTGTATTTGATATTAATATGGTAAATTGATTCATATATGCATTACCTCAATACGAAGACAAGCGAAATAATGTTTTGGCTTCACTCCGGGAATGATATCCCCCGAATGAACTGTGCGATTGAAATACTCCCGGAAATTAAACAAAACTACTTGTGATGAAATAAAAGGCAGTCTTCAAATAAACGTCTAGTATCTACTACATTTTTAAAGCCAGAGTTATGTATTTTGTACACCATTTCGCCATCTTGGGACATTTTCCATTCCAATAGTTTGAAGTCCGAAAAGTGTCAGCGCATTAGGACTTCAAAGTAGCGTTTCGAATTGTCTCAAATTGGCATTCTGCATAGAAATATTGACGAGGGAACATGGAACGAAGATAATAGATGCTAGATAATATGCAACCTGGAAAACTGCCACTTTTGAGTTATCAAGGTAATATGATGTAGAACGGCTACGCCATTCCACAACGTTCGCCCAACCACCTAGATCAGCTCGTGGTTGAGGAAGAGAACTTGCATTCCCAATTCCAGTTGCATCATTCATTCTCTCTCGGATTCTGTCTCACTCATCGACAATTCCTGTTCTTATATCGAAGAGCCGTTTTTGTCCAATTCCTAGTTATAAGTCCTAACAGTTAAGTCCTAACAGTATGTCCTAACAGTAAGTCCTAACAGTTAAGTCTACATCATCCTAATTAAGTCCTAATTTAGTGCCAAGTGTTCCCCTATTTAATTATTGTCCAAATAGTGTCCGTTTTGGCCACAGTTAGTCAGTTGTCCCGTCATTCCCTCC
>JAQFZW010003051.1:0-14387 GCA_034687055.1 Heteromurus nitidus
CTAAGGGTAACGGAGTCTCCATCTCCACTCATCCTCAACTCAACCTTTCATCGGGCATTCGTTATCCAACCAATATTGTGCTTGTGTTATGTCGAGAGGAACCGAAAGGTAAAGGCAGACTAGCTAAAAATATATATATTAGATGAAATATTGGGCATTGAGATGGAAAGTTTTAGGGCTTATCATATTTTTTTCACAGGGCAAATGCCACTAAAACTATCGGATGCAGAAACCAAGTATTGGATTTGTAGCACATTTTGAAACGAGTTTACGTGAAAAAGTCCCTAATTGAATTCAACGCTTTCAACTCCAGATGAGAATTTAGTTAGTTAAAACTCATATGTCTATATCTTATCTACCTAACTTCAAAGTTTTTTCCCGTGTTACATATTCAAAAGTGTCTCCGATATATCCGCAAATTTTCACACCCAAAATCCGAGGTTTCCATCGCTGGAGTACCTCGTTAGCCTTCCTGAACTCAACGCATAGATAAAATTGGTACAAAAAAATCGGCATATTAATCTATCAAGTTGTCCAGTATTTTATTCCAAGATATTGCGTGTATAATACCCTTCATCCTGCGATGTTTCAACCGAACGTTACAAACCAAACCAACACACACGCCGCATTGTGAGTGAGAAGTTTATTAGAAGCATAGTAGCGTACGGCGTAATATTGTGCAAACTTATACGCAGGAAACATTGTATAATTCTTACGAGTGAGTAGTGCCCTTTGCATGTCCTGTATCTGTATATCTACTTATATATGCGAAAGGGTTAAAAGCATCCGTATCCTTTCACTCAACAAGGCAAAATTGGTATACGTGTATTTTACTAGATATCTTGACATGCATGTGTGCAGTGCACTCGCGTATAATAACATCACAACCCCAAACAACACGAAGGTTATGCTGTGTGCCAGTCTGCATCCACATCGTGTTATACCCACCACGAAAATATTGTTGATATGTACTTTATCCTTGTGCTTCTCCACACAAAACCCTCATAAAAACATCCTTTATGCTTCCCCCATATAAGAATGTATGTGTGCAGTTCAAGCTCCACCTCAAACAATCCCGACCACCCAATGGCGAATCTTCATAGCAGACATCCACGTCCAAGTGAATTAGGAGTGCAGGGAAGCGGTGAAAAATGAAGTTTTACGCGGGTGATCTCACAACCGAATGGATGATCATCTGTCTCTCTCGCTCTCTTGTTGATGAAAACATACACACGTAAACATCATTCTCCCAAAAAAAAGTGTACCTACTCAACTTTTCTGCTCCACAAAAGAAGATGCACGGAATTTTCTTTCTTTCTTCCTCAGCCCACATGATACAGTATTACATGATCATTTCCCATTGTTCTGATGCGTTGTTTTTAATCAGCCAAAATTCGAAATCGAATATATATGTGTTTTATATTCACTTTATGACAACATCTTGAATTTTTTTGTCAACAAGTTGCTCAAGATATCCCATGCATATATAATCTCTCTGCACTAAACTTTTTTTTGCATGCAAATATATATTTGTATTGTCACGAAGGACATCATGTCCTTGTGTTACGATTCTTTTTAACCTAAAGGCTGTTTTTGCAACAAAATGAAAAGCACATATATCCACAGCAGTCACTTAAAATTGTTTGAGATTATATGCATACGAGTCTTGCTTTATATGCAGACGCTGTGTAATAGCAGTTGCATGATATACGCTTGTGTGGTGAATATATGCATCTTTGTTCATCATCATCGTGGCAGGAGAGAATGTGCGTGCCCAGTGCTCCGGGTTATCATGTCATGAATAATATATAATACTATGCTCTATATATTATGCTTGCTTGACGAACACGTAAATGGTAAAATTATTATGCTACTAAAGGATCATAATGAATATATATATAGTACAGCTCAGAAAAAAATGATCAGTTTCGTTGATATAAAATCAGTTGAGTATAGTGCACACGTATAAAAATACTAGAACATGCAAGTGCAGAACAATAGATTTAATGCACTTCATGTGCTAAATCCTCATAACATAAAAACATACTCTCAAGTCTGCCACGTTTCCAGTTTTAAAATATATTTTAAAAATTGAGATGCATTTTATCGTTTTTCCCTGTTCAGTAGCAGAAGGAAATATGTGACCATGAAAAAAATATATAATACTTTTTTATGAGTCCCTCAACTTGTTTTGGTTCATGCCAAACTGATAAGATATAACGATCACTTGAGCGCACGGGAAGCTTATCTGAGCAGGAGCACTACTTTGCCCTCAACTTTATATCTTGTTCACAATTTTACAAAATCATGATAACCGCGTTTAAAGGTTAGGTTTTTGAGTTGTGCCTATTTATGGCTAATTCAATTGAGTTTAAATTGATAGAAAATGGAATATATAGATCATGGAGATGTAGACCAATTTAAATGACCAGAGCACCGATCCTGAATACTCGAATACACACATGAAGCACCAAGTTGTTGTCGTCACTTTCGGAATTCGAAATCAACAACAAGATGCATTTAATATCCGCATAAATTTAAAACACGATCAAGTATGACGTAGAAGATTTGTAGCATATTATATTTTATAAAGATTTTTTATTTGATATATATACGTGTATATATTTCAATATTTTTTTCCAGTATATACAAATATTTTTTTTCATCCTTTAATTTACGTTCCTCGATCATATACTTTTTTGAAATAAAACCGAGCTATAAACACTATTATTCTAAACATATATGATGTTTAACATATATATTCTAAATTATATCCTACAACGAGAATTAATATACTACAAACTATATATATGTTGATATATTTGTATATACATTTACATATAAATTATTCTTATAAATATGATAACGGGCGAAGGTATATATAATTAATATGTTTGTTTTAAAAAGTATATTTGTGTATAGAATATTTTTGAAAACGCTTTATATAACTAATTAGCCGACATATTAATTTTCTTTGTAAACGGATTATTTTTTTCGTTATAAATGTTGCAACGGATTTTTTTATATAAATGTTGCGAAAGCGATAAGTATGATTTTTGTTACGTTCTCATGCAAATTAAGCCGAATCATAATTTAACAAGGTTTTTTTATAAGGAACTAAAAACAAGACCGGATATATGTGAAGGATGATGCGTAGTAATAAACAAGTATGAGTAAGAAGGCATTCGTGGAGAGAGAGAGAGATAGTGACGTATAGATATATTTACTAGATAACAAGGGGGAAAACGTCCTTTTGAAGCGAGGAATTTAAATTAAATTAATAATAATAAAAACGCGTGTATTGTACACACTTCTCTTACTTATTTGCACTTTCCAACAAAAACACTTTTCCTTTTTTTGTCACCTAAATATTTCTCTCAAACGTGTGCATAATTTAGTTTAACGATTTTGCTGTTTCTTTTTCTTGGTAAAAATACTATTCTTAGGTTAAAAAAGATTTTGGTTGGAGATGATGCATGCGCGTTTGTGGATTGTTTCATGATTCTTTTTTGTTGTAACATAATATGTTACACACAAGTGTATAATGGAGGTTTAAAACTTTGCTTTTTTTCATGCATGTCGCTCCAAAAATTTATCCACTGTATTTCCGTGTGCATTCATTAAACTAAAACGCTTTTTGTTGTCGCGTGTCTTTCACCCTCAATCCATAAACAAGTTGATGATACCCTCATCAGCACCCAATGCAAACGGAAACTCTGTTTCGTCCAGGTCCAACATGCTGAAGCCGTCGTCTGGGGAGAGGACGCCTGTTCGAAAAGAATTCATCGGTGATAAACACGAATCATATGAGTAATAATAACAAGTGATGAGTTTCTTACCACTTTCGAGTTTTGGGGAGCAGAATCCGTCCATTTCCTCGAGCCTCATATCATCAAAAGCACGTGAGGAGGAGGATGCTGCTGGGGACTGCTTCTGAGATTGGCTGCTTCCCGGGTCTTGCGACTCGTCGAACTCTGGGCACAAGTAGACCCCGACCTCGCCTCGCTCCGACTTGATGTGCATCTGCAGGCCCTGTGCAACGAATAGAAAAAAACTGTGAGATTGACATTTTTTAACATTTAAAATTGGAAAGAAAAGAATCACGTACTTCTTCGGGTGGAGGTACAGTTAAAGCAGTTTCAGGCGGCGCCTTGATGAGGAGCAGAGTTTTGTCCTTGTACTGTGGTATGGTTCGGATATCGTTGTGATTCAAGTACGCCCAGCGCTTCTCGTCTGTACCACTCTTCATTCCAGTCTCCAGAGACTTAATGAACGAGTCAATCTAAGAAAGTACACATGTGTTTCAATTTCCAGTTAAAGAACCTTATAACAAAATTGTAGAAAACAAGAAAAAATCCTTACCTGTTCCTCCTTTTTCTGGAGAACTGAGATTTCATTTTCTAATTTTCTACGTTTGTTCTCACTTTCTGTACAGGCGCCGGATAATTTGTCACTGGAAACATACAAAAAAGAGTTTACTATCCAGACCTTGTTTTTATAAGATGTAGCATTTTTTTATATAAAACACGTCGTTGTTACCTCCACTGGATATTGTTCTTTGACTTTTTGGTGAGGATGCCAATCCCCTCAAGCACGTTCGTGATATCATATATTCTCCTCTTTTGCACTTGTAGCGACCTGGCGGCCGAGTTGAGGTCGAGTGACCCACCATCAGGGATGAGTGTAACGAATCTTTTGGTCAAGGCTGATAGTGAAGAGTCGAGCCGGGTTTTCTTCGGTTCCAAATCTAGTTTCCGTTTCGCATCAGGTTTCTTTGGTGTCTTTCTGATAATTGAGGGATTCGCTGCAAGACAAACATAAAAATTGGAAAAACTTGAAAACCATAAACTAGTTTAATGAGCTATACTTCCAAACAGGTGGTACGATAACCAAAATATCCTGCTTCTGTGATAATACAATTAAAAACTATTTACCTTGAGGCGTTGTGTGTGGACTCTGTTCTCCAGTTCCAAGTAGGAGTAGCGCTTCGGTCGCCTCAGTAGTTTCAGGAGTGACATAAATATCCCTGAGGTGTTTGAATCCCCCCGACGAGGATGACGCGGATGACGGCCCACTCGCCGACGACGTGATAATCGTATGCCCATGATGGTACGACCCACTCCCACTCGTATTGATTTTGATATTTCTAACGGGCGTCCCGGCGATTATCCTCTGCTGCTCTGTGGTCAGGAATCCATCTGGCGTGATGAACTGAATCGTGGTCGTCGTTCCGTTTTGGAACTCGATCGTGCCCGACGTCGTCGACGGGCTCCCACTCAGTATCGTCGTGCCGATATTGCTACTGTCGAACGACGTGATCGTTGGCGTGATGTCCAGGTGGTTCGTCGTCGGCACTAGACTCTGCTTCGGCCTTGGCATGATTCCTCAGCAGAAAAACTTGATGAATGAATGATGATTATGTTATAGATCCTTATCACCTACATCAACATAAACAAATCAACAAAAAATTCCATCAAATCATCATCCTCACTCAATCCCTTCTGCCACACTTATCCCCTTCCCCCACAGTCCCCACTTCATGCACAAAATATATATCTTCACAACAAATATTTTCCGAACCTCACTCAATCCTCCAAAAAAAATGAAAGCCTCTCGCCACCTCCACTCACAAACTTCACTCTTAAAAGCACTTTTCAAAAAAATCCCCACCTCACCACAGCATTCAAAAACGCACTTCTTCCACCCACACTCCTTCTTCCACCCAATTAATCAGTGCTTTTCCCGACACACCAAACTAATCCTCCATCAACACTTGCAAGTTCCCAAAAAGAAAAAAAGTGTCAGCCAGCATTTTTTTTAAACACAAAGGATATCCGTCTCTCGCTGTTGCTTCGGGTATTTTGTCGTGTACGTGTGTTAAAAACACCCTTAAAAACAGAATATATATTCAATGTGTAAAATGCAACCACCTCAAGAGTTCACGTCAATGTATGACCACCTTAAAAATATTCACATACACACGATATATGTGCTGGACGAGGAAAGAGAGGGTTCAAAAAAAAACTAAAATATTAAGAGGATATCTAGTCTTTCCATTCAAAAAGTTATGTGCTGCTGCTGCAAGTATAAAAAAAGGGCCCTTCTCCACACACCAAAGTACCTATCTCTCATCAGAAGAGCATTGGAATTTTGAGTGTGCGTGTGTTTAAGGGATGATGTGTTTTAAGGGTACGACCACTGGAACAATGCCGATATTATATCCCTTCATATGTTTCACACAGCCGTAATATATCGCTCTTATTTTTTCTCCGAAATTCATTCAGAGATGTCCAGTTCCAGGATGCTCTCATAAACGATGCTTTAGATTTTTTGATTGGATTATATTCTGAGAGTGTGCATAATTTTTGTAAAACACACTATTTTTTTGCTTGTGTCGATAAATAGAATAATAATATAAAGAAAATGAAGAATATATAAGAAATTTTGAAGTTTTCTCTCTCTCTCCCGTCTCTCTCTCACTCTGTTTTTCGATAACATTCAGACTCACGACTTGAAAGGTAGAGCCTCTTTTTCTTCTTGTCTCTCTGAAAAAAGTTGTCCATATGCAAAAGGGGGAACTTCTTATTTTTCTTGTTACGACGAGAGAGAATATTGTTATGTGGCTCTCTCACATACTCGATATTTCCCATGTTATTCGGGCTATATACGAGTTTGCCGTCATTATGCCTAGGCTCAAAAGAGAGTGTGTGTGAGTGAGAGAGAGAGAAAAAAGTATTTTTTTGTGAAGACTTTTGATGAGGTTCTCTCATTGGGGCTCTTTTTTTCTCTCTCGCTTTTATACTCTCTTTCGCTTTGTGGGTGCTTCTTCGCAATTGGCTTCTCACTCGATCGCTGCGTCGTGCTCTCCTCGTCTTGGCTCTTAGTTCATAATTCCAATCCATTGTTTCAATTTTAAATCGTATGAAAACTACGAGAAATCATGGAAAAAATTTAAGTGCATTTCAAAAGAATGCAGTGGTCCAGAGAAAACATTTTTGTGTGAGGTCAAATGTACGAACGAACTCGGATGATATG
The DNA here is from genome assembly GCA_034687055.1 of Heteromurus nitidus. Classification (NCBI taxonomy): domain Eukaryota; kingdom Metazoa; phylum Arthropoda; class Collembola; order Entomobryomorpha; family Entomobryidae; genus Heteromurus; species Heteromurus nitidus. Next base: position 7,036 of record JAQFZW010003051.1, read on the forward strand.
TTTTTCTGAGTATGTACGTCGTGGTAGTGTGCACATGCATGAAAAAAAATTTCATGGAGCACATGGTTGTCAAAATATGAGCATATATGTATTTAACTTTCATTGACCGCAATTAAAGGGTTTTGATGTATTTCCAGAAATATGCTGCTGGAATCGCGGGATTTAAATGTTATAATTGATGCGGCATGGTGCATTGCATCGTGGTAGATCATCACCACGCTTGGATGATGAAATTTACATTTATGGAAATGTTTTAATTGGTGATTAGCTAATTCTGATTGCATAAAAAAAAGGATTTTTCATTGGAATTAGCCGAGATTTAGATACGCCCGGTTTAAATATGTGCAGACATTTGGAGTGATTTTATTTGGATACGCAAATCTACCCATCATTTGCGTTTGTATTCAAATTTCAATAAGAATAAAGTTTTTGGGGATCAAGGGAAAATTTGATCAGACAGCTCCGTGTTAATATTTTTAGATGCAACATAATCGTTTCATTGAATCTTGAACAAGGGATATTTTAACTTGAGTGTGCATTTATGAAAATATGGTATAATTGCCGGTATTGGAACATATCTCATCATGACAGTTTCTTGCTGTTAAAAAAATATGCTTTTATCATGATTTATTGATGCAGGTAGGATTTATTAACACAGTCTTGTGGAGCGTATTTACACTCATAATTAACTACATTAATATAATTTATACGTACAATTATTGGAGATTCAGGTACTGCGTGAATACTGTTTTACAATCACAGGTCCAGATAATGTGCATAGAACATCACAAAGTTTAGTTATTAAACCTCTTAATTATTACATTATGCACCGTTATTACACTTTTTATAATGTTTCCAAATAATTTCGTTTAAAGACGTGATAAAGTTTTGAGTTTAAGAAAAGACCCTCGTCTCCCAGAAATCCTTGAACGTGATTCTCTGCACTTGTGGAAGCAACAGCTTAAACACGTCCCTGTGGTTGAATAAATTCTGTTTTTTGAGTTCCATCTCGCCGATAAGGAGTTCCCTAAGGTTCACAAGTTCTTTAAGAAAGTCCAGCTGCCCTTTAAATTTCCACAATTCAAGGTTTCTGAGCTTGTACAGATCTGAGCTACTTGGAAACTCGTGCGCACACGCGTAATCGATAAAAATTACCTGAAGATCCGTGAGCGTGTGCTTGAGGCTTCGTAAGAGTTGATGGAGCGCTTCAAGCGTCACGTCCCTGTGTCTAATTCGAATGCGGAGGGTCGTCAGAGGGAGCTGCTTCAGCTGCAGGGTCATAACACAAGCTAGATCGGGGTCGATCAGGTACATGAGCTTGTGGAGATTCGGTAATAAGATCCATCGTTTGAAGCGATAAAGTTAGTTGCCCACGTGCGTGCGTACCAAGCTGAAACGTCCATGTTGAACGACTCGAGGTTCGGACAGCTCGCAAACAACTCTGTGAGAAACTGCTCGACGTACGCTCTCGGCTGGTCCTTCGTATCCAACACGTTAAAGTCGAGCTCGGTGGATTTCATTCTGGGCAAAAGTGGTGGGTCAGCGGGATCCTCGTGAAGAAGCATACTTAGTTCCGGGATCCTGAGTTTCTTCCCTTGACCAACCTGAGTTCCAGGCAGAATCCCACACACGATCCTCAAGTGTTCGAGACTACGCGCTTGCTCAAACAAGAGCCCACGCAAGTCTTCAAGGTCCCACTTGCACCTGTACAACGACACGGATCTCAAGCAGCTGCCGTACTTGCGTAGAAACTCGTTGGTGGTTGGGTCACCCAAACTAACGTTGTTTGAAGCATAAAAGTTAGTAAATGCGAGGGGGAGTGGTAGCAACTCCAGATCTCCAAATTTCTCCCCAAAACGTACAAAGTCGTCGCTCCCAACTTGACCCAGAAAACATGCTTTTTGCTCATCCGACCAGCAGCTCGTGTTAATCATGACATCGTTCCATAACGAGCACACGGCACGGGCAGAGTGTACGGTCCGGGTGTCCAAGAACTGGGCTACGAGGAACACAATCTGGAATTTGTTATGCAATAAAAGTTTTGTACAAATTTGTCATTCTTATGGAAAATTTATAAAAAAGTGCAATAATGTGTCATACCCTCGGATTAAGCATAGGACACGACTTTTTCCTGATCACGTCGTTCCACGTCCTGCATACGAGTCTGCATGAAACCACATCTTTTGAGTGGAGGTGTTTCGCGAGAACTGCAACGATCTAGTGTAGCATATAATTTAGCAGAATTTGTGATTTTTGCTTACATTTCCCATTTTTCTCCAAACTCTTAATAATTTGTATGTTGTTTAGTGTTTAGCATACGTTTGGCAAGAGAAGCGGGTGAATTCGGTCCTCGAGTTGCAGCTCCATATGTAATAATCACATCGGTTGTGCCGTCACGAAAAAAAATGAACTTCTCACACACAATTTTACTTTGACGTGGCTTTGGCAAGCAAATGCATGAAAATATGAATAGCATGCAAAAAAAATTATGATAGATTTTTAACCTTGATTTCTAATTACAAATATAGGTTAACATTATATTATGTGCTCGCACACACACACACACGGAAAATAGTTTTATTCTGCCCGAAAACTCATTTTAAGGATATTTGAGCATGATATTGCATGCAAAGCTCAGAGTACATGTGCGTATGAAAGAAAAACATGTACATGAATATCGTGCCGACGACGATCCCAAAGTGGTTGTGTGTGTTGAACGCGATCATATGGCGAGAGGAGATCCTCTGTTTTCCCTCGTCGTCACTTATGACATCATGAAAACAAACCACACTCGTGTATTCTCACACATGCGTTCTCTCTACAAACTCGTTGCATCTTGCGTTGCATGTATTTTATACTAACCATAACCATACACAAGGTAAAATGTGAGTGTATTGTGTATGCAGTAATGGTGAACATGCATGCATCGTTTTGACATAACGTAGCATCCTTTGCTGTATGCATGTTCTCTTGTGAGTTCTGTTTGATTCACGTTATATCTGCACTTGCTATATCGCATGTTCTCTGGTTGATGTATATGCTCCCACATGAAACATTTTATGGAGGCATATTTTTTACTTGGATTTAGGTTTCGGCTATGTTAGAAAGTTAGTGGGTTGTTTGTGTGGAGAATTGTAATACATTGTGTTTTTGGGTTCCAATCAAATGCTGCTGTTGGTAATGTATGAAAAGCTTTTTCATGCTCATGCATCGGCCAACACATTTTGCTTTGTTCTTGTTTCTTTTCTAGTTTTGTGTAGGTACACACAAGAGCATCGCTAACTAACAATGCAAAGAACCGAACAAAATATATATTTTTTTTTGTATATGAATTTACAAAGTATGCATTTGTGGAAGGGAGTTATGTTTTCGTTTGGTCTGTTGCCAATTCAGGTTCCAGTACTCGGGGAACGGCTCTCTTTTGTCTGGAGATATAGGCAACTGAAAATACTTATATACGTGCATATATAATGTTTGATCATGGCTGAAAGTTTATATGCTCACAATTTCTTGTTTCAATGCAAACTACACCAAAGTTGTATTAAATAGCTTTTCGTAGCTTATACCCGACAACATGCATGAGTATGAAAATCGTATGATAAAATATATATTTCCAGTAGTGGAGCAACAAGCCCGGGTTCAATCAGCAACAAGCGTTTGCTTTTTTTTGATCGTCGGGGAGTAGCAGATGACATGGCTAAACTTAAAAGAAACTGGTTACTTGAACTTGGAGAAAAATGAGAGTGAGAGGAAAAGGGCGACGCACTTATGAATTGAAGTGTCGGTGGTAGTAACACGCACACAGATGTCCGGTATTTTATGTATATTTGGTCGGTCAGAAGGGGTCAAAGTATATATAGTCTGGAGACAGATGGTTGATTACATGAATGCTCTCGTGTTGAAATTTTAAAAACTCGTTCATGTGTATAAAAACTTTTACTTTTTTTGGCGACTTTTTTTTATTATGTATATGCGTAATGTATATTTGACAGGATGTTTCGTATCAGAAGTTTTGCTTAAATATCACTCGACGATGATGAATCAACTGACAAAATAATGTGTGTATTTCGTGTGGGTAAATAAAAATATGGGTGCAAGATGTGTATTTCACACTGTCGAAGACTGAAAACGTTTTGTGGATGAATGGGTTTTATGTTTTTTTATTTTTGTTTCATCTTTGACGAACATGCACGAAGCAAATTTATATAGCCTCATGAATACGATCATGAAAACGGGATCAGAAGCCGAAGCCATTATGTTTTATCGGTCATCGTAACATTAGTATCACCGGATACATGTGAAAGTAATTTTTATATGCACCCATCAATAAAAAACACATGCAATTATATTTTAAAAGTTTTTGTTTTGTGTGTATTTGTAAATGCTTTTAAAATGTTCACAGCCAGGTTCATTACAAAGATTTATATATATATAAGTATATCACTTTACAGATCAAATTTAAGATAGTCACAGTGCAAGAAGTAAATATCATTCATATAATTAAATATCAACGTACTTTGAACATATATATTTTTGGAGCAACGTACATTTTTGTTTGTGGAATGAATACATGATCATCAAATTATACTTTAAATAGTTTCACCGGAGATTTTAAGACGTTTTATTTTGTTTCTGTATGCAAGATATGTAACGAAAGTTTATTGCATGAAGAAACTATTATACATTCTTACGCCTTCTTCTGGAATATGGTTCCAATGATGCCGCAAGCGATCCTCCCTCCAGCATTCCCAGTTTTCAAGCTCCCTTCGTCGCCGCCCTTCCCAAGATCGTCCATCTTCTCGTGGACGACGAACGCTCTTCCAACAATGGAGTTGGGTCCAGTCAGAGACAATTTGTCGTCGGTGATGTCGATCGCGGTTGTGCCAGAAGCGTCCGCAACTATATTGCCGAGATCCCCTACGTGTCTCTCACTGTCTGTTGGAGCTCCGTGTGTTTTCTACGCATCACAATACGTATCATCGTTATTTTAATTTTTTAATTATATTCCTTGGCCACTAAATAATGAGTTGTGTACGGTCGTAGAAATAAATTGAATGCATTGAACAATTTATGTTAGGCTGCTGCAGACGACAGGTAATTTGTCTCACGCAGTAAACTTACGTAAATTATTATGCTAATTTGACAAGCGGCTTGTATGTATGCATTCTGTTTTCAAAACTAAAAAAGGATTGAGGATGCGAGGTCAGACGCACACAATGTTCGCATATATACGATTCTATACACACATAACTTCCTTCAAACTCATTTCGCAAAAAAAATACATCCCAATATGAGCACATGAGTGTGATTCTTCTTGAAAATCTACCCATATATTAAAACATTTTATTTAAGTGTGTCCCCCACAGACATGTTCAAGAACGACATTGCGCGTATTTAATCTGTCAATGAGCATGAAATATTGGTGTTCTGTGCTGCGCAATGAAGGGATGAAAGAGAACTGTATATACTTGGCAGCATCACCTATTTTATATTCTCAGCAGCGTATATTATGTATTTTAACAAGTTGAGTTGATTAACACACACTCGAGCTATATCGCATTGTTGCTGAACGTGTCAGTTCGTGCAAAAGAGTATTTCGAAACCGTAAAGAGACTGATATATTTTTAAGGATCTAAAAAAATTAGGCACAGGGCGTGCATATATGCACATTATTCCAATTATACGATTGTAAGGTAGTAAATAATTTTCTTAAACGACCCCATCAATCTATTTTTAAAAAATCGCATCACGAATGTGTCACTCTTCCTTTCAAAATTGATTTCATTGTTTTATATCGCTTTTATATCGATCACATATATATCCCGGTGCGAGTGCTATATACACATTTCGCAAATCGTCAAGTCGTGTACCAGTCTCAGAGCTTTTATTATTCTTTTGTTCATGTTACAAAATTCGGACGGATCCGTTCAAGTCAAATATACACGTCAAGATATGTATCATGAGTTTTAATCTGAAAATCTTGAGATTTTTTTTCGATACAGTCATTCACTTCGTGGTATAGTTAAGATTAGTGACGTACATGGAAAGTTTTTCAACGCACAAAAAAAAATTTTATACCATGATTTCGGATCATCTTTACACGGATGAAAATTGTTGAGTTGCATAATATTTAGCTCAGGTACGTATACACATTCGTATGATGATTCTCAGAAAAATGAATTAATCTCTGCTGTGTATGTCTTTCAAATGAGTTGAGAAAGTACTCCAGAAAGTACGAACATATGCACTCGTCTTCTTCGCTTGCTTGACTGAATACTCTGGGTTTTTGGGAAAAAATGTACATAACTCACTGCCCAGAATTATCTAGAAATACGAGTATTATAGAGCATATATATAGTTTTTGGTTTTGCAGCGTGAAGCTCTGGAAAAACACAATACTCCCTTCCCCCGAGCTGTATGAGCGCCGTGTATTAATCAAACGTAACCTGACGGAGCAAAACAATAGCGTACATATGCTCAGGGGGTTTTGATACGTGTGTATATGAATTCATTTAGATGTTCATCAAGGACACAAAAATAGAATAATCATATACGTCATACACAAACGTGATCGTCGGTTTATAAAATGCCTATAAAAGTTGACAAGTAAAATATTGCCCATTGTCGAGTTATTTCACAATGTCCTCATGATGATGTTAATTGATTTTAGTCATCCGCGTAAATTCTCCAACCCTGATTACGCATAAAACTGACTGGTTTTGTGCAAACACAAAAATTAAATTGTCACGAAATGGACAACGCATCATTGTTCCGCTGTTTGTCGTTCTCATTAACACACATGTCAAAAAACACGACGTTGATGCACACTTTCGGACATTTATGTCGTGTATATGAATCGTATACGTTTGTATATTCTGTAGTATTTGCACAATTTATAATAAATTGCTGTGCTTATTCGCTTACCCCATGTGGATTGAAATGACCTCCAGTGGATCCGCACGGGTTATCCCCACGAATGTCGCCGCTCTCGTGAACATGGAACCCATGATTACCGGAAGGCGTCAGGTTCTTCACGTTGCCGATGATGCGGACCGGTGCAGTGTCGCTATCCTGGGACAGCTCGATCGTGCCGGTGACTCCACTTTTGGAGTTGCCCACGTTCAGGATCACGACCGCTTTGTACGGGCCCGTGCTCGTTTGCTGATGATTGAAATATTATGGCAATTATGTAATGAATTATTTGCTGAATTTTCAGTTTTTCAGAATTGGAAACAAGTTTATGAACAAATGCGTACCTCTTCGGCAGATGAGCCACTGACACTGACGCTGACAACAGCGGCCACGATCCCGAGGACGACCGCGGTCACGACTCCGATCAAAACCATGGTCTT
>JAQFZW010003052.1:0-14384 GCA_034687055.1 Heteromurus nitidus
CGGGGTGAGCGGAGCGAGAGCGGGAGCGCATTCAACCCAATCGCTCCGCTCAACGCTCCACGTAAATGGCAGCTCTACTCTGAAGACTGGTTTCCGTAGATTCTTTTCCTTGGCGAACTCTTTGTTTGAACCAACTCAAAGTCGCTGTCGCTGTCAGAGACAGACTCGGAGGAGGTCCCTGAATTTGGTGAATAATCTTCATCAAGGTGGTGATCTTCAAACATATCGAGTTCCATTGCGTCGTCTGAAATACTCCTCTCGTCACAAACTTCAAGTTCGTCCTTCACCTCAGTTGTAGGAAGCAATTCGGAAGACGGAATAACACAATCCGATGTCGACAATTCAGGAGCAACAGACAAATCTCTTGAATATTTCAGTTCTGTTGGTTCGGCTGGTAGCCGTCTGTTCCCACCACTTTCATCGGATTTCTGAGGTCTTCTAACGAATCTCATCTTTTCTGGCGGAGTGACTAATTTACCTAAAATAAAACATAAAAATTAATTCTTCATTTTTCTATTCAAATTCAAGGTTGAAGGTCACAACTGAAAACTCAAAATTCTGGATAGAGCTTACCTCCCAAAATACTTTTCCGTATTTTATAGTACATTTCATTTGAAATATAAATGGAACCAGTCTTAAAGACTTGTTCGAAGCACTCCATCTTCTTCCTCGTCTCCTCCACATTTCTTTGAAGATCCTTCTCCAGCTGAATTATTTTCTTTCGTATATTCCACTAAAGCTGCACTAATTTCTCGCAGTTATCACAAAAGGACACCACATTTTCTTCACTGCCCATCTCCTTCTTCTTGCTTTCAAATTCCTCCAGATTTACTCGAAACACATTGAAAAAGTAATGAAGACGTAGCTTATCTTTGGAATCATCCTTTTTATTCTCCTCGACAGAGGGTTGAATAGGTTCATCAGTCGTCCTCAGTTTTCCACGTGGGGACACGTCCTCCAGTTCCTCCTCCCCCATCCTCGATCCACAAACAAGGCAAAAGGATTTGTCCATGTCCAGTCCACAATCGATAATTCCAGTGTCAAGTTATCACTAATCTGATCACCCACAGTACACCACCGTAAGTAAAATAACATTCTTTTAAAATCTGAATGTGCATTTAAAGACGAAGTCAGAACAGAAGTGGGACAGTGGGAGACGAGACGATAAACCTCAATTGTCAATTGCATGCCATCAAAACCAAAACAATAACAAAATTCTCCCGCCAGGAAAATATGAATATATGAGGTATCGTGATTCATGTTGAAAATATACCTCACATGTATTTTCTGACGCTCGACATCGACTCAAATCAAGTTCCCACCACACATGTCCATGAAAGTCAAGGAACCAAGCCGAACCAATCCAAGAAAAAATTCGTTTTGCTAGCTAATCAAGCCGATCCAATCCAGGGAAACATTGAATCGAGAGCGAACTAAGCCGGTCCAACCCAACCAAAATTTTTGTCCGCTAGCGAACCAAGCCGAACCAAACCAGTAATAATTGTTTCTACCTTTAAATCAACCCCATCCACGAAATTGTCTTGTTTTTGTCAAAATTTTAATGATTCCACAATTTATACACAAAAATAGCAATCTATATACTGTGTATTTCTTGTTATAAGGTAGGAATCAGTGATTTGAAAATTTTGAATCACAAATATGAACACCAATGTACATACACAATGTAGCCGGTAAGGTATTTAACTCAATTACAACAAAACTTGTAGTTTAGTTTGAGTATTGCTATCTGGAATACTCCAGCATAACATTGTTCGGCAGCGAAGAACCAAGCCGAGAAAATCGAGGAAAAATTGATTTGAGAGCTAATCCAAGAAAAATCTCGGTTCGATAGCGAAACAAGCCGAACCGAACCACAGGCTTGGTTGGATGTTTTGCGAACCAGAAACGGGCATATATGTGATTATTGTGATTCCCACAACTATAGCATAATCGACGTCGACAGCAGGCATTTAAATTTTTTTGTTACTATTGTTTTCCTTTTTGAATCAATCAGATGTTTACAAATCAACCCTTCAATGGGATAATATACCTGAACTATGGGAGTAAGCAAGAGCTTGACTGAAGCAACAAGTGTTTGTATGAATCGGACGGAGGGATCGAGGTTGTGTTTTGTGTATGTATGGCATATCCTGACAATACAATATATACAACTCAAACTCAGCCTGGACAAACCCCTTTTAGTTGTCATAGCTTGACACTTGCCTATGCCAATAATGCTTGAAATGTTGTTCATCGGCACATATATTTACTGTTATGTTCATGAATGACACGTGTTTACTATTCTCGTCATTTGTGATTTGTAATAAGTTCATTTTTCGTTAGTTATCCAAGTATAACCACGAAGGTTGAGCCTTATTGCAGCCCACTAGATGACAGTTTATCACTATTTAGCTGATTACCAATCAGATCACTGTTAAAATATATGAAGAACACTGCACTGACTTAATTAATCCCTTCAAAACAAGCCATAGTCACAATAAGTGGGACACACAAAATACTCTTGTTGTTGTTATACCCAATCCAAGCCCTTGCCTTGTCCAGCTAAATCCTTAACAATGACGAGGACGACTTCCTCTCGCCGATGTAAGCTGGTGTTGGAACTGGAGGAAAAGCTTCATTGCTACAAATTCTCCAACATTCTCCTCCTGCACGAAGCATCAACACATTCCTTCGACGGTGATGATTTGTTCGCTGATTTTGAAAACTGTGGTGTATCCTACCGAAGAAAGAATTTTAAAGACCTGAAACTGCTCGGGAAAAGTGTTCTCAAATTTACCGTTGCCAAGTTATCCCTTCTTAACAAGCCCGAATCTGAAAATGTAGGGGATTTAACAATATACTTGAACAGGGCACTGGAAACTCCGGTGCTGACCAGAATTGGGGAAGCTCTCTCCCTTGAGAAATTTATCCAGGTTGCTGGAGGTCTTCATTCTGACCCAAACTTCTCAATGGACTCCTTGTTCAGCTCAGTAATTCAAGCAATCTTTGGAGCAGTATTTATTGACGTTGGTGGTTCCAGGAGCGACGACGCATTCGGAAAAGTGTTCGCCTTATTTGTCCGTCTTTGGAGATTGGGTGACTCTACCATTATTTGTGATTGCTTCAGAAAAGGACTTCACGTTGGGGAAGCGTGGAAGGCGTTTGATAGATGCTTTCCTCCTCCACCTTTCCCTGACGCTGTGAAGGTCACTTTGGGAAGGTATAATCCTCTGCTGGAGCTCCCTGAATTGGAGGAAAAACTCAATTATTCATTTGAGAGCGGACATCTTCTCGAACAAGCTCTGACCCATGAGAGTGTACGACAGTACCATGAGCTGAGCAACATAAGTGTGCCTGACTACCAACGTTTGGAATTCTTTGGGGATGCCGTTTTCGAACTCGTCATCTGCGAGTACTTATTCTGGCGGTTTTTTAGTTCCAGTGAAGTGCCCGGATTCTGTAAAGAAACACTGGATAAATACACTGGAAAGGAGTTTCAAAGGGAAGTGGCATCAGACTTGTCACTAGTATCGTATGTGAGGAAGCCTTGTCATGTCAATGTTGTCTCACTAAAGCAAGATTTCCTTGAAGCAGTTATTGGAGCAGTTTATGTGGATTCTCATTTAGAATACGGCCACGGGTATAATTGGAATTGGAATTCATTATGTAAACTTCAATTCGGACATGGAGCTGAACTGGAACTTAATAATTTTTATTTTCTTGTCTTAGGTTACGTCACGTTAAGGATATGCTGTTGCCATTGTGCCAACGGAATCATCTCATGACAAAAAATCGCCCTCGTGCACTGCCACACTCTCTACGGACATGTAAGTATAGAGTTACGACTTCGAAAGCATCCTGTAACCAGATGGAATTCCATCGACAGACACTATTTAGAAGTACAGCCATCAAGTTTCTCATAATTAATTACGTTGCTGATTTACAAACAGCAATGCCGGAACCTAGCTATCCATCTACTTATCCTCACCATGACAATATCATCTCATTCGAAAGCAAGGAAACTCAGAAGAAAAGTTGGATGGAATTGGGGAAAGGTCTGGAAATCGAGTATTTTAGGATTTGGAAAGGATTGGGGGAAGCAGTGGGGATGCTTGTACTTGCGCGGACTTTATGTGCATTGCTGTCTCTTCCATCATACATAAGTGTTGTGATATGTGCGTTATCTTTGCTTATCGTGTTTACTAACGAGCAGTTTATCTTTTCAAACATGACAAATTATGGTACTATTTTGGGATGTATATATTGTACCTTTACTAGCGTGGTGGTATTGTATACCTTTGTTCTTGTTTATACATCAATGCACCACGATGCAGATGAATCATTCGTGTAAATAAATAAATAAATAAATAAGCAAATAAATGATTTTGTACTGGAAATCATTAGTCCAGTTTACACTAATTGACTTAATAAATAATTGACGTTAATAACATATGTGGAGAAGGATTTTGTGCCAGAACATTTTCACGTTACCAATTCCATAATATTTACCCAGTTTTATTGATTTCCACAAATTTGAGCATATTTCCACAGATTTTATTAAACATACAACCAATAACGCCGTCATGCCATATGGCTATCGAGCTTAAGTGAAAATCGAAGGACGTCGAGTAAGAAGTCGATAACGAAAACATATTCGTATATCCTCTCGTTCAAATACTTAAAGTAAGAATAGCGGTTGTAAAATTGCTTAAAAGTATATTTAAATATGTCAAGGCCGTGCCTCTCGTTAGCTTGAAAATGTGGAGACATGAATAATAAATTGGGAGTTGTGAGCGTACCCTTCTCTTGAATATTTGAATATTTTCATGTACGAAACAGACTTGCTGCCATACACCACATGTTCCTTCAAACTAAAACGAACTGCTCCCATTCTCCAGTTGTTAATAATGTTTGAAGTTAGCACAAAGCAACTGCTGGCCGACTCTAAAGTAAAAATCACTACTACCAAAGTTAACATGATAATTGTTACAAAAAGTAGAACTATAATCACACTTGGAAGAGACTCCCAACACTTGACTACTACCCATAAACCAATTACGACATTGCCGTGACCACAGAAGAGCACTCCAAAATAGCCAATTCTATGAAAGCACGAAATACCAGCGGTGATCTCCCTGAGCCTCTCGTACACTCTTAGCATTGAAAATTGAATACGAAAATGCGCAATTGAAATCATGTCGAGAACATTGTACACAAGAAATGTTGCAATTAATTGAATGAGGAGAATTTGTGAGAGAAGACGAAGGGATTCCAGGAGGAGCGCAAATACTAAAAATATTCTTAGTATGGACGAACCCAGCACAATTGTGGTGCTCCAATAGAGAGAATAGATCCCCGGCAAGAAATTCCATCGCAAATCGACAAGGATCCAAGCCCCAAAAGATGAGTACAACTGTAAAAAATGGAATTATTCCGAGTGCCACCCGCATAGCAATCGGACACGCGACTTGCAACAAATCTGCACGCTTTCTTCGATGACATTCGGCGCGATGGTACTCACGAGGAAAATCTGAAATTTTATAACAAAATTGATTCCAAGATTTCTAGAAACACAATCCAAGTTTAAAATGAACGTTTTAATTTAAATGAATTTTGCTAGTTCACCTCGCTGAACTTGCTTTTCCAAAGAAACCAAATGTGATAGCGACATAGTAACCTCGTTTCGGAAATTATACATGGAACAATGCGCAATTGCAAAGGCCACCAGGATAATCAAATTAAGCAAAGTAATGGAGAGACTCATGGCGTCCGGAAAGTGAAATCGAACCTGATCCGTTACATGATATACGCAAGACGATGTGAAAATTATGTAAATAAAACTTGTTACGAGGAAGTATGGAGCTAGTTTCCAGCTACATTTCTCCATACGAAATCTCCTCTCCTCGGGTTCCCATTTCCAAATGTATGGATACATGAAGGAGAAAGTTTTGTCGTGATAATCAAGCAGGCTCCAAAGCTCTTGTTGTACCATTTCGAAAAGATTTCTCGATTTCTGCCAGCCAGTGGAAACTTTTTGACTAAAATATTTCTATGAGCTTGTTGGTTGTTGGATATTTTTCAGGTTTTAACATGATTATTCATCAAACATAATTTTTCTACATTAAAATTTTCCATTACGTTTGGATTTATGCGAATTATATTAATGAGCTTGGTATCCACATATTATGATATTTACAATTTAGTGGATTGTTGTCAATTCAATTTAAAATAATACACCATGATACAGTCAATTGGGTCAATGATAAAACGGAAAGTATATACGAAACTCTTTAAATTATTTATATGTAATTTCGCTAATAATCCCTCAATTTCCGGTTGCCTCGATTTCATTTCAGGCTCACCATTAGCATAGGCACATCTGCTACTTGCGAGTCAAGAGTCAAGGTTTTGCTAAAAAAGTGAACAGTACTAATCCACAACAGAATCAAATATTATGCAAAGAAATATTTTTACAATTTTTCCATATAAAATTTCTGTAGTAAATGCGAGAGTACAAAATGTAATTCCAAAGCAGGTTATCCTCCACACAACATTTAAATCGGTGATTGTTGTTGCCTCTGCCTCGACCTGTTCTACGAAATAATGCCCCGTCCTATATGCCCCAGCATATGCAAAGCTCCTCGACCTAGATTTCTTCCAAACGTTGTCATGTATCCCATTTATCATTCTTCTTTCTTCGAATCTTAATGCCTCAGAAACTTGATAACTGAAAATTCCTGAAGACACAAAGTACATGGTAGTGTCCTCAATCGCCCTCATAAACAAATGGCGCTCAGAAACCTGCCAAAGCTTTATTTGACGGAAAAAATGGACATCTCCATCCTTTTCAATTTCATACAAGTCCTTTCCCCCATTAGCCACAATTGGATGCTTGTAATTCTGAATACAATTTATGCAAATTTCGCCGCTAGCAAAATATAAATAAAAAGGCAAATCTCTTTCCTACTCGACACCTCTCGCACTCATTTTCGTACGACCTCATCCTTTTATGATGGCACGGTACGGGTGTCGAATTGATTTGCATTTTTTGACACGGAAACTCTTGCCCAGATGTCAAGTTCAACACAATATTTCCTGGATCAGTGACGGCGTTGTGTATTACGTCAAGATTCAGATTCAAAGACTTACAAATGTTGTCACGAAGTAGGTGTTGCTTGCAAGCCCAACCAATTAGCATATGAGGTATTTCAGCTGTAAACAAAGATATGTTCTTGTTGAGGATCAGGTCGAGAATGGAGGATGGTAAATCCGAGGGGGGAACCTTCACCGTAATATCAGAATACATTGTGGATGTATACAGATTTCGGAAGAGGAGGGCTACAAAAAGCCAGATAATTATCAAAGTAAAAGACTTTCTTGCACTGCGGAAATCATCACCTTGCTCCAGAATGACGGAAATTGTCCAAAATATTTTCTCAAATGCTAACTTGCATCTGTCACACAATATCAGTAAGACGGAAATGGCAAGAAAGGATATGGAGTACCCCAACCATACTCCTAGCGGCAGGGGTGATAAGAGACTAAGTAAATCTTGAGTAACTGACAACGAACTTTCCCTTGTGACGAACAACAAATATTTCAAAACATCAAAACCAGCTCCGTGAGAAATATACAAATTTGTGTTTGGTTCATCGGTATATAAATGATTATGTTTAAAATAATGTTGTAGTATGGAAGAGAGACAATTTCGAGTTGTGCAATTATAATTTTCCATAACAGTTTCAAAAACACAATACGGTCCATTTTGCTGGATTATGGCAGTTGGATGAAAGCAGGAGTATTGGGATATGTGTCGAAGCACAGGTGAAATTCTCGTCTTTTGATGCAATTTTCGTCTCTCCTCTTTCTTTCTAGGCAGTGTCGCCAACAATGTGTTTAGATCTGGTATAGTTATTCGAGTCGAAAAGTTTAGCGGGATACGTAATAGCCAAATAAATTTGAGTCTGGGAAAAGCCATTCCTTTTTTGCTCACGAGAAGTTTCGCACTGTTCTCATTTTTCTGTATTGGACATATTAAGCAACCTAATTTAATTTCCGGCTTCTCCAAGTTGATGAATATTAGGTGTGAGGGGATGTATTCTGTGATGTAGAATGCCTTTTTAGGAGCCATCATTTCCCCAAATTTTCGGAAAAGAGAGTTGTTCGAGTAGCCAAAGAGGATGAAATCTGCTTCGTTGTGAAGCAGCGTACCAAAGCTGGACATTACAAGTCTCTCCTTGTGTCCAGTTAAGAACCCTTTTTCATATTTCGAAGGTGAGAGGCTCATCCCTGGAATAAGCAGAGAACAGAATATGCGATGTTTTTGATACTTTACCTTGCTCAGGTACATTTCAATGAGAAAGTCGAAGGTGATGTGGGGAAATGACTTATTTTGCGGTCTTGTAAACTCCATCAATTGCGACAACGAGGAATTGTTTGACAATGTGAGTACGCACTCGTTCTGATTCGAGAGGAGGCAGTACTGCAAATAAAGACTGCTTACAGACTTGCATTGATTGTGATTTGGAATCGGAAATGAAATGAATGTAACACATTGTGACAACGTGTTTAGCAAACCCTGGTAATGAAGATTTGAGTTGGAACACGCGGTTATTGTACTCTTGTCGTTTCCAAATGAAAATGGAAACATCAGAAATGAGGAGTAGAATACACGGACAAGGAGATTCTTTGCCAAAACCATTTTCGAATTTTTTTAAATGAGGGGAACTTCTTTAAAAATGCGTGTTATATCATTTATTAGTTGGCATTGAAACACGGTCATTTGAATTTTTGTCAACGAATTTTCTAACAACTTTTGTAGTGCCAAGTTAGAATCAGGTCAAGTGTAATGAATCATTAATAAGGTTGTATATAATCACCTTGATGAGTGCTTTAACTGACAAATTAATCAAACTCCTGGAATAAGGACTAACTTTGGATAGAACAGCGCAAATTAAGGTTGACAGAAAGGAATTAGTTTTTTTGTATGTTGGTCTAAAGTGGACCGAAATCGGCCAAAATTTTATTAAAACGTATTTTATTAAGATGTTGTTTTAAGGGCATTAAATGGTTGGACAAATATTTTAAATCGTGTCCTCTCTAAATCTCTAAAATTGAGTTTGGGGTCACGTTATGACCATGAGACCAATATTTTGCATAGCTAAAATACTTACAAACAAAAACAGTACTTCTCTAAAATATAATGCTTTATGCAGCTGACGTCCTTCGGGAATTCACTAACCCGCAAAATGTCCTCCACCGAATCCAATCTAAAGTAATACTCTCCACTTCTCACATCCTTCGTCGCTCTAACGTTCGTCTCGAACAAAAAATTGCCAGGTTTCGCTCTGAATCTGACCACGTACATTACATACTTGATACCATCCCCTTCACTAAATTTCGCGAACATTGCATGCTCGATATTCTCCACAGTAAAACTGGAACATTGCTTCGGAAGAGACTGGCGAAGGTACGCAAGTGTGAAATTGACGACGTCAGTTACAGTCTTGTTGCTAACTTCGATCGGGCTGTATTCTTGGCATGCGCAGTGGTGAGCAGGGATTCCGGCTTGAGCACAGGTACGATTTTCAGGCATCGGCTCCAGTAACGAGCTACCCTTTCTCTTCCATTTCCCAACGTCCATTGGCGAAGTATAGTTCCAACTTTGAGAATACGCTTTGAGAATGTGGGTGAATGTATGAAACAAGTCGAAATGGGAAGTGAGTCGTCTCGAGTTGATTCGCAGAGCATCGTTCCACTTTGGGAAAAGTTCCCTCACTCGTGTCGGCAGATATATCCAGAGCAAGGGGAGTTTGTCCTCGTACCATCCCATTGTCGTTTCACGGAACTTCCCGTAGCGGACAAAGTGATCACTTAAAAGAACGAGGACGGTATTGTCCAGATCCAAACTAGTAATAAACTTTGTGCAAGGTTCGTCCAGGAAACGGAGATCGTTTGGGTTGTCGTGGGTCCGAGTGTCAAGCCAAGTATGCATGAAGACGGGATAGCCTTGCGACCCTCTGTGAAGAACGTCAAGGGCATAGTTGAGCACAACTTCTGCTCTCGACAAGCTCCCGAAACATTGCCCGTGGCTGCTCTGGTTTTAAGGAAATAATTATATTTTTTGTATATTTATGCTACGCTATAACTTCTTGTTCTTTGCTAATTTACATCTTTGGAGTCGTTGACGGTGTTCATGGCAAAAGGACGAAAGTAGAAATCAGTGGGCTTTGAGCGGAACCCCAATTTGAGGTAATTAAAAGCTGATTCAAGCGACCAAGAGGTGTCTTCAGCGCTGCCCGTGAGGTAATTGGCTCTGTCAAACTCCTTCCACACGTATGGACAGTCGTCTTGTGGTAAATAGTCGTGTTTGAAGCATAAGTTGGCAAGCTCATCGACATACAGTCCCGAATAGAATCCGACAGTGTTCGGAAAAGTATTCTCCCCAACTACGAGCATTGTTCATCGAGAACGTCATCACAGTTCTCAGGTAATTGTTATTGATTTTGTCAAGGTTAGAAGGGAAGGTATTATTTTACCTTTCGTATGTCCCAGCATTTCCACCCCGCCTAAATTCTCCAGCAAACTCAACGTTTTTCCCAAAAGTCGCCGGCCATGACGACGAGAGACGGTGTCGATCCCGAGAACGACTACGCTCGGCGGTGTAGGCCCCACAAAACCATTTCTACTTTCTTTGATCCTCTCCTCCCAATTTTGTATCTTTGCCGAGGCTCTGGAGTTCGAATTTGCAAATGCAAAATGGGCCCGATATATGACTTCGTCGAAGGATTCGATTCGTTTGGAGTAGCAGAACACACGAATGAATTCTGCTTTGATGGTCATCCTGTTGGCCTTGATTGGCAAGCATATTTCGGAATAAGTACAGAAGAGAAGAAGTTAAAGCGTTGAATTGAGACAAAGTGACAAAAGTTCGTGGAAGTTTGGCAACTGAGTTGAAAATTTTTATTTAAAATATTGATTTATACTTCACTCTACCGTCGGTGTCTGAAGGATACGCCTTTAAAATTGACTTGGGAACTGTCACTCTCTCCATTACTCGAAAGCAGCATCGGAATTCATTCCACGAGTGGTTAAACAACATGTTTCCTACTGTCTCATTCACAACGAGCTCCTTCAAGTCGTCGAAGTAAAAGTTTTAAATAAATTTTCGATTTCCTCAATGTTTTTTGGCAATTGGCAAGTTTTCAGATAATTTACTATACCGAGCCTTGCGTGTACATCAAGGAGACCCTATGACGACATGTGTCGTTCCTTGAAGTTCTTGGTAGCAGATCAATTGACTCGTGCTTCAAATACATCTCTGGGATCTTGCATGTTGGAGTGTTGACAATGTATGACTTTGTCCCATTTCCTAAAAAACCCTCCTTATTTCAATTTTGCAGTACATAATTTACATAATAAAAGCACGGATTTCTTACTCTTAATGTACACGCTCTGGGCTACATTGGAGGACTCTCGCTCTCTTACTTTGCATACGCTTAGCACAGTGTACGCTCCAGCGATCAAACCCAACAAAGTCCAAGCACGGAAACACAGTCGCCTCCTCCTTTTCAATCCACGACCAATTAAAGCTAATAAACTTGACTTTCTGTCACAAGTTAACATTTCTTTAAATGATATTAGTACTACAACAGCTTTCTAAGGACGAGTGATTGACAAAGCTCCCGGTTTCTGGTATGTTGTAGATGTGCTCCTTACAAGAATACTATACCGCGTTGTTCACTGAACCCTCCTAGTAATTATATGACTATAATAATTGGAGGTCAGAACCGCTTTATTCTGTTGGAGGAGAGATTTGTGGTTTTATGTGTTACAATTAAACTCTGGCAAAATGATTTTTATGAGCACGTTTTACTTTAACCTTCGATTCCTTTTCGGTGGATATTGAGATTCGTGTGTTCATAAAAAAGTTGTTACACTTTTACGATGCTGTGGCGGTGTTGGAATCAAGTGAGATGAGAACATTAGCCGGCTTTATGGAAAACATTTCAACTTTTTATAGACATTTTGACAAAAGTAGTTTGAGTTGGTCAACAAGTTTTTGCAAAAAATGCAAATAGAATAATAATAATTGCAAATTTAATTTCAAGAAATTAAATACCTGGAATTAAAAATCAGTTAATAATTTTTAGTGCATTAGCTCGGATTATTAAAGTCAAAAATGAGAACGGCGTCACACGAGTTTAAAGCAATCAAATAAAAATAGTCTACAGCAAATCCGTCACCAAGTTCTCCAAATGGTCCATATTTTACCCGGATGGGACATATTGATTTCGCTTGTAAAAGATTAATTTTAGTTGTTTTCGATCTGTTCAATGGCGCAATGTTGCGGAAACTGGCAAGCTTATAATGCACACTGACACACTCGACGAGTCTTTCGCATGTCATTGCGGTAATCGGAATAAAAACCATTTCCGTTACAATAACTACGACTGTGAGGAAGCAAACTGCGAAGTACATTAGAGGAGCAATTTCACCAAATGCTTTCACGCAAAACCAAACTCCAATCACTGAGCACCAGAACATAAACGTGAGTACAATGTACACGGCGAAATCTGTTCCCCACTCTACTCTCTTGTACATGATCCGAAGACATGTATAGATCCAGTAGAACTTGCAAAATGAGCGAGTGCTTGTAATGAGCCATTTGAGAATTGCATTTACATAGTCAATTATCAGCAATTCGATAAACATGATGAATGCAATTCCTCGTGAAATATCTATTGTCATAACTAGCATTATGAGGAACCTGAAAAAAGTGCTCGAAAGTGTCTCGAATGAATTGCGGTCTACTGTTTCTGTCAGAATGAAGTCGTCGAGTAGAAAGTATAGTGGATCAAAATCGTAATACACAAAGATGACGGAAACCCCGAACGGGGTAACTATCGAGGCAATAACTAAAACAATCATTAATAATCCATGGTGATCCTTGTTGTTTGATAATCGCTTCTGGGACTGAGGAGAATTTCCTGCAAGCAATTAAATCTCGTTCAATTGCTGATGTTATCATAAAAATAATCAAGAATTTAGTGAATTTTCAACCTGTCTGGAATTCGGAATGAATTTCCAAAACCTCATTCACGGTCAGTAAAATTTCGCCTATATTTTGAATTCCAATGGCCATAAAAGCGCTATAGAATAGCAAGAGGGCCGCGCTAACCAAAAATATAACTGAATTTATCCTGGCGAAATCAAGCCTCGTTTCAATTTTTCCATAATAAACCGCACAAAATAAACAAGTCAATCCGTAGACTCCAGACCCGAATGTGACAAGTAGCCATGGAATCCATTTCCACTTGGGTTTGTTTTCGATTACTTGCACATAATTTTCTGACCACTTCAAAGGAAAAGGCCAGAGAAAATAATTTTGCAATTCTAGAATTTTAAATGCAAAGATTTGATTTTCCGTTAACATATTTCTATATTTTCAATATGATTTGGATTAAATGCTGTCGCTTCTATGCAATGGTCTACACAATAATGAATCTAAATTCTCAAACGACTTGGAAAAGTGTGGAATATGAGGAGACATATGGGCATTTTCGTAAATGATTACGTTGACAACTGAGCCACTAACATACCAACATTCTCGAATTTTAAGGTAGTTGCGCTAACTCTATTCCCTTTCAAATCTCACGCCCAAATCTTGTACAATTTTTTTTGTGAAATCAGTTTCCTGACATAAGAGCGACATCAAATTGGTGGTTTCCATTTCGGACATGCTGAGTGCATTTGGCGATCGTTGTCTAAAACATTGATGGCTAGTACCGTCTTCGAAATTTTTCATAAAATCAGCATGTATTGCAGCAAATCTATAGTTAATATTTAATAGCAATATTCCTATACGCTCTCATACCTTTTAGTACTACTTGTACAAGTCAAGGAATTTAAGATGTACCCAAAAATGTCATTTCGACAAGAAAAATCGTCAACATGCGATATACTACATTTTTATGATATTATGCTTATTAGATAAGATTTATATATAACATCCACCCAGAGACGAGTTAAATATTTATCAAACAAGGACCAACTTTAAAACTCTTGTTCAGATATTTCACGTAAGGATAACACTATCTGCAAGTAAAAGTACATTTAAATTTAAATTCTCCACTGAAGTAAAAGTACTCCTACTTGCCCTTCTTCAACTTGACATGGACAAAGACAAGAGAGTTTTCTGAATTGGTAGTTTTGTGACCGTCCCTTCTGGCTCAATATTTTCATCGATATGTTGTCTCTCTCACTAGCAATCCCGGCAAAAACTTGTCATCCAGGTTACCGTAGTAAAATAAACCATTGCAAAGCAACGTCAGAAAGAAGTACTGCAGGATCCGATTATGCAAATTAAGCCCATTCCCAATGTA
>JAQFZW010003053.1:0-14370 GCA_034687055.1 Heteromurus nitidus
TGTATTGACTTGTAGGTGGTAGTATGCCAGTGTACGCTTCGATTGTTATGATACGATGATGACATTAGCTAGGTATGTCAATGAAGATAAGAAGAGGGTGCACTTTAGTTCACTGTTTTGCGCTGTACTTGACACCGTATATGTGAGTCCGAGCTCATTTCCCCTCCCACTGAGGTACGAAAATGAGCTGTCCCGGAAATTAGTTTTCTAGTACACATATTAATTCAGCTATTAAGTTCCAAATATTGAAATCTTTGCATTACGTCCTTTCATAATCCATTAAAGAATTCTATAATAGTTTTTATGATTTTCAAAGATTGCCAATGTATGCATACCACGGGAGGGACGTGTTAAGAAAATGCAAACTTTACCTATGTATTCTCCAGGACGTATGCTATTTCAGTAATTTCGCTCCCCAGTAATTTGAAGATTTTTATGTTCCTTCCAACACATTGGGGACAAATACGAGATCCATTGATTGTAAATTGAATTTTAGGCAACATGAAGATTTTTCCATACAAACCAACTTGGCATTGATTTATTATTAATGTTAGTCACGACATTGCAATTGCACACCCTCTCTTTGCTACGCTGAGGTTGTAATCCATGGTGCGAAAACAATTACAATTAGAATGTAGCTTATGCTCTTGAGAAGAAATGGATACGTAATATATCTCATGATATTATGTAACAAGTATTGGACAGAATGTTAGCGATGAGTATGTTTAGTTGTCGTTTCATGTTTTGTTACCATCAGAAAACGAACAGTTCAATAAAGCTATATTGCTTTGTTCAAAAATAATTCTTACAAAAGTAACTTATAATTTTTTGCTTAAAATTACAACAACAGCTAAGATACGCAGCAACAAGTGTGGCTCAAACGATTTGTTCTATTCTGATTCGTTGGCATACCGAAGCTCAAGAACACCGTCGACAACTTTGGAAAAACATGCATTTGCATAGAATCCCAGACCCTAACTATGGTAATTATGCGAGTTCTTCGGGGTTCCAGTTTCGAGCACATAAATCCATTCCAACTTGAGGCATCTGTGATGTTTGCAACAGGACCTATATCCAGTTCCATTAAATCCGAAATAAAATTGGCATTTATTATCTCAAAAACTGAAAATTATACTTTTTAATAAGAAAAAGAAGATTCTCATGGCTCACTCACATTTCAGATCCGTGATATTTGGGAGACGCTCCCTTCCAACCAATATGAAAATCATATGAGGAATAATACCATTCCAGGCAGCGCCTCATCATTCAACAACATACAAACAGCTTACAATTAGCTGAGTTGACCTTTTGCAAATAACGCGGAGGGAAGTGGGAATCAAAGGTCCAGAGAACTTCGGCATCCACAAATCCAATTTATAATGGATAATCACTTACTGAAGCATCATAATAACATCAAGCTGTTTTTTTCATGTTCAAGTCTATGCAAAACCTTGCCCCTTTAGACTTTGTTGACAGCAGCGCTGGGATTGAGTTAGTGCTGGAAAGCAACACCGCGTCCTGTGTGGCAGCACAGGAGACAACTTATACGTGTCGGACTATCCAGTTTCGTTGTGTATTCTCATTTTCTACATGGATTTTGCAGAAGACTGTACTTTAATCGGCAATGCAAGACCTTCAGGGTTTACTACAGTCGCCACACAGTTTGTCATCTTCTCTCCCCGCATCTGTCTGTACATGTCCAGGATTTTTAAAAAAAATCTTCTGTCCGAAATAATCATCAATTGTTGTGGTTATTTACTTGCGAAAATAGTTGACAGTGATGGTGTAGCAACGTTGAATCTGTGTTTGAGTCTCGCACACCAGTAGATTTGAACACAGAAGGTAAATTACTTGAATATAACATTTTATGCCACGTATACAAGAATTATTGGAAATGCTACGAAATAATGAGTAATTATTTAGATTTGGATTAGGGTTGAGAAGTTAATATTTTTTTGTTTGTCATTTGTTGTTTGAAGGATGTCGGCGGTCAAAAGGCCGCCGGAGGACCCGGGGCCTGATGGGCCACCTCCCTCCAAGAAAAAAATCCTCTTCGAACCTCTACGAATTGGTCCTGTTTCCACGTTGGAGGAGATGGACATTCAAGTTCTTCGGTTTCAACATCAGAAACTGAAACAGGTAAAGTGTGTAAAGTAATTAATGTGTAGTTTAGCTGTTCATTAAAACTATTGACAGAGTGATAATGGTGATGATTTTTCATTCTTCTGATGTCTGTTACAGAGACTTGAATTACGACAAAAACAAGAAAATGACCTTCGAGAAAGGATTGAACAACTGGAGAAGCGACAGACGCAGGATGACGCTGTTCTCAATGTTATCAACCGATACTGGAATCAGTTGAACGAAGACATCCGCATTTTACTGCAGCGATTTGATGCGGAAACTTCTGATGAATCTGAAAATAAGAGTAAAACACTTTTTTGAGAGTAATTTTTATTGCTTTGTCATTTGTGATATTGGTTGGATGCTAGAAAGTTTTATATTTTTGTAGATGAAAACGAAGCGACTACTTCTTTTCTTACGCAGTTGTCAACTTGGGATAAAGATGAATTGGATGAAAAATTAGCTAATAGAGTTCAGGTAAAAATTGATTTCTCCTATACGAATTAATTTGAGGACTTAACGTCATATTCCCATTCAGTCGGCTCTTGGTCTTCGGATCTTGTTAAGTATTTAGTCTCTGATTTGGGAGTCCGACGAGCGAACCAAATATTTTGACTTGAGGGATATATGTCGTATGTTAATTTATTTCATACCTCCTGAACTTAACCAAATTTTGTTTTCAGGTGTCCACTCGTGCTGTGGCGAAAATCATTCAAGCATTTGATCGTTTGCAACAGCGGAACGAAAAAATTACAAAGACTTTGAAGGGTGAATTAGGAGGTAAGTAAATGCTTGTAATTAAGTTAATATCAAATGCATACTTAACTTTTATAACTGTGGAATGAAATCATTTCTTTGTGCTTTGCTTCTCTTTCCTTAACAGAAAGCCTTCCGTCATCTCTGGACGATTCGATTAAAGAGGCAAATATTGATCTAGAAACGGAGAATCGACGAATTCAAGCTTTGAACACTTCGTTACACGAAAATTTCCACGCAATGTCGCTAAAAGTAAGTGAATTGTTGTTGCTTCGCTTAAAGACAACAATATTCCCAACATTTGGCTTTACTGTCAGTGTTTTTGTATGCATTTTAGATGAAGGAATTGCAAGAAAAATTGACCGCTGAGGAAACCAAAGGGGACGAATTGCAAAACCGAGTGGATGATTTGAACTGGGAAGTCTCTAAACTCATTTCGCAAAACGACAAGCTGGTTAACCATGTGCAAGACCTGACTGAGAAATATAGGAGGCTTCAGCAGTTGTATGGTTCTGGCTCTGGCGAAAAAAATATGAATGACCTTGCACAGCGGAAAGTGGAAATGAGCGAGCGTGAAGTTGTTAATCTCCAAAAGGACAACGAAGAACTTAGAGAATTGGCGAACAACCGTCTAATCGAACTCGAGCGTTTGCATTTGACGCAAAGGGAAACATTGAAGGAGTTGGAAAAACTTAGAATGGATATTCGCCAGCTGCCTGAAAGTGTTATTGTGGAAACCACAGAATTCAAATGTTTGCAGTCCAAATTTTCGGTCGTATATAATGATAATTTGCAGTTGCGAACTACATTAGACGAAACTAAGCAACACCTGTATACCATGCGAACAAACCACTTAAAGCATATTGAGCAAATGGAGGTACGTAGTTTTCGTTTAATTTTGTACATGATCTCGAAGGATGTGTTGAAAGAAATAGTAAGTGTATTATTTAACTCTATTGTTTGTCAGAGCGAAGAGCTGCTCGTACAAAAGAAGCTACGGACGGAGATGATTCAACTGGAAGACATGCTTGGCCAAGTTCGGAAGGAATACGAAATGTTGCGAGTTGAGTTTGAGCAAAACTTAGCCGCCAATGAACAAACAGGTCCAATCAACCGTGAGATGCGCCACTTGATAACGTCTCTGCAAAATCATAACCAACAATTAAAAGGAGATGCGCATCGTTATCGCAAGAAGTATAAGGAAATGTGCACCGAGAATGCGAAACTGAAACGTCAAAAGGACGAAGTAGAAGTGAAAATGGCTACTGTTTTGGAGAAAGAAACTGTGGGTAGCAATACTAGCATTGACGGTTTTAAGGAAGAAGAGGACTCTCCGACTTCTTCTTCCTGCCTGATTCTTAAAGAGGATCGCACTTCTGAAGCAGCGTGTGCTAAGAAGAGTGACGATGACTCCCCAAATGAGGCTGCCTCAAATTCAAAAGGTGAAAAGCCTGCTGTTGAATCTCCCGTGAAGAAAGAAGTTAAGAAAGACGTCAGTCTGGTGAAAGGCCCACTTCTTACTAGAATGAAATCTGAATCGGAGTGCCTTAAGGAACTTCGTTCGCAGTTAAAAAAAGCACTGAATGATCAGAGAGAAATGAAGTTGTTGCTCGACATGTATAAGGGAGCGAGCAAAGATCAGCGTGACAAAGTGCAACTGATGGCCTCAGAAAGGAAGAGCCGACAGGAGTTAGACGAGCTTAAGCAAACTCTTAAAAAACTTCAAGATAACAAGAAAGAAGAACGAAAAAAGTTAGCGGACGAAGATGCGATGAAGCGTATTAAGACTTTGGAAGAACAAGTACATGCACTTCAGAAGCAGGTTACAGCTCAGAAGCAAGAGGAAGAGGCCCTCATTAGTGAAATGGAAGTAACGGGGCAAGCGTTTGAAGATATGCAGGAGCAAAATTCTCGTCTTATTCAGCAACTGCGTGAAAAAGATGATGCAAACTTTAAATTAATGTCTGACCGCATTAAATCCAATCAGCTTCAAAAGTTAGCTAGGGAAGAAAGGGAGTTACTGCAGGAGCAAGTGTCAACCCTATCCAAGCAAGTCGAAGCTCAAAATCAAGTTGTAAGGAAACTGGAGGAGAAAGAAAGACTACTTCTGAACAGCATAGCTTCGATGGAAAAGGAAGCTGTTCTTCGTCAACAAGCAATGGAGTTACATAAACGTAAAGCCATTGAAAGTGCTCAGTCCGCCGCTGACCTAAAACTTCATTTGGAAAAATATCACTCCCAAATGAAGGATGCGCAGCAAACTGTTGCTGAAAAAACGTCTGCGCTAGAAGCCGAGGCTTACAAAACAAAACGATTGCAAGAGGAAATCGCAATGCTCAGAAGGAAAGTTGAGCGACTGAATAAGATAGAAATTGCTGGAAATACCGATGAGGTAATGATGGAGGAAATTCGAGAGTACAAAGAGACCTTGACATGTCCATCTTGCAAAGTGAAGAGAAAAGATGCTGTGCTGATCAAATGCTTCCATGTGTTTTGCTTTGACTGTCTTCGAACACGTTACGAGACGCGCCAACGGAAATGTCCCAAATGCAATGCGGCGTTTGGAGCAAACGACTACCATCGCCTATATCTTTCCTAAGTCGTTATCAATGAATGTACATGTACGCTTCACATTCTGCCCTGTAATTGTCAGTGTAATGCCATGATAACTGGTTAATCCGATCGAATTCGATTTTCGGCCTTTCAGGATGACCGTTACTCGTCTCTGATTCCAGAGTAGCATATTTTTTTGGGAGAAGCACATTGTAAGTTTTGTTTATGTAAAAAAAATCCAAATCGATTCAAAAGTGGTACCTTTTTAGATATATTTGAAAATTGAATTATACACCGAAGCTGATATAGTGGTCCCGTTAGAACCGTCGGTGCTGGTACTGCTTATCTTATCTTCAAATTATCATTAGCGCGTTAGAGAGCGAAAGTCTGTTATGCATACAGAGTTTGTATCGTACCGGTACAATTTTTCACGTTTAGTCTCAAGTGTTTCCTGGTATAACAACAGAAAGAAATGTTAATTTATTTGTTTTTATTTTCGAGGAAAAGTAATAAAATAAGGCTCTACGAACTCCCTCTCAAGTTTAAGAAAATTTTGTTAAGTTTTACACTACAACTTTAAATGTTGATTTTTTTCACATACATTGTATTACTTAAGCATTTAAGCTAAGGTCCTTGAGTTATCCGGTTGGTCATCATCTGTTGCTAATATTTGTTACAAAAGTCTTCAAAGAAATTAAAAAGCTAAAAATCATGAACTAATTGTACAAATTTTTTTCCTCGTGTTATATTTAACACAACGCACGTTTGTTGGACTGGACTTTTATAAATCATGCACCGTTCAGTGCATCTCCAACAATGATCTGTCATGCTTCCATTCTTCCCACCAAACAAACTACACCGGCAGGTATGCATGGACATTTCTCCAGCAAACTATATTAGCACTGCTACTCTTCTATAAACTGTATGTCTGGATATCATGTTGGGAAATGCATGTAAATAGGTTGCTGTAGCTTGAGGTGGCTTGGTTTTTATATCCTCGTCATGCCACCACCATCATCCTATCACGTTGCATGCTTCGATATGTTGAGGCATACAAGACAACGCTATATGCCACCAGCAACCATGTTAAATGCAGTCTATCCTCACATCTGCAAACACCTCACCAAGCTCATACCACGTAGAAAAAAAGTGGTACAAAATTAGTTCCAAAATTTCTTCAGTCAACCTGTCAAAATTTTTTTAAAAAGAAATTAGCTGCAATTAATTGGCCATTTAAAAGTCCTAAATTATAGGCTGCAACGCAATTGGTATTAGTATTTGAACAACGATTGGGACGAGGATAAATAAATTCAAAAAAGTTACAAATTCAAAATTTAGGTGTGAATCACTTCCCTCCACCCTCCATCAACTTATGATCTAGAGTACAAATTCAAAATTCG
Organism: Heteromurus nitidus; assembly: GCA_034687055.1. NCBI lineage: Eukaryota > Metazoa > Arthropoda > Collembola > Entomobryomorpha > Entomobryidae > Heteromurus > Heteromurus nitidus. The sequence goes on from JAQFZW010003053.1 coordinate 6,834, forward strand.
AATAGAGCAGAGAGGTGACAGGAACTCGAAACTTCAAATTCGTTAAAGTTCATTGATCGGGACTTTGAGCGTCGAATAATCTGATTTTTAAGGGCTTTAAGCTTTCAAACAACTTTTCAAACTTGCAGCTTCAGTTAATTTGGTTTTTAAACAGTGAAAAATTAAACTGTTCATTGGGTTTTAATGCGTTGCAAATTATTACATGTTCACTGCTGATATTTAAGGGGTTTCAAAGTCACCAGTGCCAGTTATACTTAAGGGAGTGATTGGTGTTTCAAAATTATATAGATCCGAACTGAATTTGTTCTAAATTAGGCCTAAATTACATTATTTTAAAAGTGTCGACATTAGTAAAATTGACAATTGAACCTGTGTACGGCAAAATGTCGAGATCGGTGAGAGCGGAAACGCGAAGTAGAGCTAAAGATGACATAAAGCGTGTGATGCAAGTTGTCGACAGAGTTAGGCATTGGTGAGTGGAATGGCTTCAAATAAAACTAATAAATTGCATACTATTACAAATATTTTAGTAAAGTTGAAAGTAATTACACGATCTTGAAATACGATCAGTGATTTATTTTAACTTTCACTTTCATACAGGATTGTAAACTTTCATATCTACAGCACATGATTGTGTTGGTGGCATGAATTATGATTTTAATTACAAAATATATTTTTATTTGAATAATTTCCAGGGAGAAGAAATGGGTAACGTTGGGTGACACGTCGATGCGAATATACAAATGGGTACCAGTGGTCAGCTGCACAGAAGTGAGTTTATCTTTTTTAATTAGTGCTTTATGGAGCATAAGATTGGGTTTCGAGCAAATAGAAATTAGCATAAAGCGAGCATGGCTAAAATAATTGATATTGGATATAACTGTAAATCTAATATTTTTGTTGTTAACAGAAGAAGAAAAAGACTGAGTTACCCATTGGAAATGGAAATGGAATTGAAAATGAAAACGGAAACGGAAACACAACACCTAAACGACCATTAGAATCAGAGAACCCTCCCGCAAGTGTGGTACTAGGGGAGGATTCCAATACAAGTAAGTTTTCTTCGTATAAATTCCTCCACATACGATGTTTTATTAAATTAATGATGAGTGGTTATAAAGTTGGGAAGTGTAACAAGATATTTTGAAATTTTGATAATGTAATTTGATTTATTTACAGGCTTCTCTCTAGCAAGTGATTCCCAAGGACCTGTAGAATATGTAGGGGTTGGAGCCTTTGCCAATGATGATTCGCAAAGTGGAGAGTCCAGTTCGCTAGGATCTAATAATACTCTTAATAGTAACAGCAATAGTAACAGTAGTGCGAAAAAACCAAGAGTAGATCTGTAGCATATATTTCGCGTTTAGAAATTTTAAATCACCACTTTATCAAGTTTATATTGCTGATTATTGTGAAAGCTAAATGGTCAGGGATCGAACACAACCTGAAGACCAAATTTTAAATTGTACAGAATTAATTAGTTTACTAGAATGTACGCACTAGTGCGAAAAATGCGAAATCAGAGTTTTTAGCTTAACGTCTGAAATAAGTTTCAGAAAATTCAGTAGTAACAGTAACATTCAAGTGACATTTTACATGCATGCTTATTGAAGTTGACAAGTTGTCACTCTAATTTTTATGTCAATTGATGGATACTGCAAACGATGTATGTATGTACATTTAAAACTACACTTTAATTATTATTGTTGTCTCATACAATCTACGTAGCTGTTTTAAACACGTTGCATGGTTTATTGCTATTAGTTTCTTATCGTGAATGCTGAATTTGTAACGGTTTTGTTTGTTATCGAGATTTTCGTTATTATTACTTTCGATATGATTTGCTTTTTATAGCATTAATTTTAGGAAAGCGAGATTTAATATAATTGATAATTTGCATGACTATAAAAGTCACTAAAATACAAATCTAAAATTAAGTAAGTCACACCAAAACACATTATCGTTTCATTGATTTTTGTATCGTCGTACTTATTAGCACAATTTTTACATTTCAAAACACATTCAAAAGGTACAGCGAACAGTTATCATATATTGATGTTGTTTCTAGTACGACATATTGCAAATTTATATCAGCATCACATCGTGTTTTACCCTCCTTCCTTAAACTGTTAAATTCTAATTGTAAGTATATATTTGAGATGGAATTAATTTGGTCAAAATTCAACTTTTCAATAATAATATTGAATTGTATGTCACTAAATCCCCAATACAAAAGTACTATATTGCTGGAATACATTATGATTAAGGGTTAAGGCAGCCAGCACCATCAGTCCAATTTTGTACATTTTGCAAATAAATACTACACATTACTCACACTGATACGTTTGGGTGATAAAGACTATTACGTAAATCATCAATCATCACGTTTACTATACAAGCCTCGGCTTTGTATTAGTATGATGTGAACACGTTGGTAAATGATTTGTTTTGTCTATTTAGGATATTCATGCACCACAATTAACATAATATGTTTTCAAATAATGTATGCTCCGATGTTCCCATTCATCATACCTATGCACTTTCAGTATTCCGTGTATTTAGGTAATTTATGATATGATCAATGAAACGCTTAATAATCGGAGCTGTCCTATTAATATCACATTGCCATGTGCTGATGCTGATAAAGTATCATTGCAGTGTGTCAAGGTCAACAAGTTATCGCGCAAATTATATCTCTATTACTGTTTTGAATAGTCAAACTCGACTCCAGCATACTTGACGTACTTTCATTCATACAAAATGTGCGCATCTATTCATTCCAATGCAATCTAAGGGAACATTCCGTTGCGTTATCTAAATAGAGAAACTAAGATTCAAAGAAAATAAGAATATGCTCTAATTGCACATTTGAAGTAAAGTTGTTCCTGTAATTGTAGATCCTGCTGACTGCTGGGTTTAGAGCTGTCATCAAATCATTGTCAAATATTCAGTAAGAACGACAAGAATGTATTTCACATCGTGCATTTTTGCGTATTCCTCATCCATTTCATCTGAAAGCCATTCATCATTTTATTGCATTTCTTCTCCAGCATCAATATACGTTACTACTATGTGTCTTCATTCTCTTTGATTCCTTCGTATATTTTTATCATATCCGTCCAACCATTATTCATACAAATCACATCACTTATCATATTCATATGCCAAAGACAAGCACCTAAATTTCACACGTGTTTGCATTTTCATGCAAACTGCACAATCGACAAGTCCATATCAACAAAAGCGAAGCATCAAGACAACGAAAGTGGAATAAACAAAGATAAGACATAAAAAGCATATTCCCCCATCCTTTGGAGACATAGACTCTGGGAAAATTGGAAGTTAGATAATATGTGATTATGTACCGAAACAATTTTATCATTGACATGACGACTATATTTCACAACATCATCACAAAAAGTCAACCACGCACACACGGACGACGACGACGGAAAGTCACAACTCGTCACCAGTCACCACCTTCTTGTTTCAATGAAAATCAGAGTCAAGCTACTTTCTTTGGAGGTGTTGTCTCTGGCTTGGCGGCAAGTCGTCATTAGCTAACTGCAAATGAGAAGAGTGCAGGTGCCACTGTGGAATCCCCCGGATTGATGCTACTTCTTTCGTGAGCGGGGCCGACGGGGACGGGAGACGGGATAGTGACGACGAAGCTTCTCCAAGAAAAGCGTGCTCACATCGTTGCCACCAGTTGCTTCTTGCGCACCTTCATCATAGTCAACATTCGACATCTCCAATCTTATCGTTTTTTATCAAACATTCCTTAATTTAATTATTATATCAGTGTTAGTGTCAGTGCTATATACTGAATATGTTAATAAATTAATTAGATAAGTGCAAGATTTTATCGTCGATAATTACTCGTGTTTTTAACTGACATCTTTAAACTACAAGGATAACAGACAAAAGAGGCTCCGATCCTCTTTAAATTTAACTTAATTGTAAAACTGCTAATTCATAACTATTGTCAGTTGTAATGTAGATAAATTTTACCTTAAACACTCCGTTTTTAAAGAAAAGACGCAAGACGTGGAACTTGATTTTCATCCGCCTGTGATTTTAATATTCCGTGATTTAAAGTGCTCAGTTGCCGATCAGTCATCAATCAGTTAGGTTATACCAGAATTGAGACCACATTTACAACTTATTACAAACTTTCACGTGCAACGCTGACAGCTGATCGAGTAACATTTTTGATTTCACTTGCAACTTTTATTCTGCTTTACTTTTACCTTATTTTCATTTTTATATAAAGAACATGCCTGGTTAAGTACCAGCTAAAATTAACTGTATACTTTAGTAATTCTTTAGTTCATTAGGTTGTTGTAGGTAGAGAAGAGTTCATTTTGTTCGTTCGTACGTATAGGCTCTCTACTATAGAGTGTAACTAGTCAATAGTATTTATCTAGCAACTTACGATTAGTTAAGATTGAAGGAAGGGTCAAATAAAACGACAGTTACGTGTTTTTAGTATAGTGATCATCCACCACATCCGGATTTCTTAATTGTATAAACTTTATAAAACGAAACCAGAAAACAACCATTCAACCGTGCACCGTGGACCTTACATGTGCAGAGTTGAGGTTTGAAAGTCGACAGTTGTGGCTTCAACGTGTCACGTGCATGATGTAAGTTGTGAAAAATAGTAATCTATGCTTATTGTTATTTGTGTAGTATAACCATTTAACCTGCACTTAAAATTTGAAATTAACTAATCTGATTTTTTTCAGGCTATACGTTTGCAGAAGATGCAATTTTTGACAAGGGCAAGACACGTAATACCAGTCTAGGGTACGGCCTTGATATTGGATATACCAGCGTCAGCGTGGCTTTTGGATTTCAATATTTCTGCGATGAACACTTCTTGGACATAGTGGATGTATGCATATCTGTAAAAGTAAGTAGAAAAACAACACACAATTTGTCTAGTCAATCCGAAGACACACGACAAGTTGTCAATTTTTTACGAATGCATTACAACGATTCTGAGCCACTGTTCAGTTCGTAATTTTTATTCTAGCCCAAGTTGAGACTGAGTAGCAGTTTAGTTCCCGTCACACAGAACCGTATTGTTTCCACGTAACCTTACGATCTACAAAAGTCTTTTCATGCATTACTTTCATTACAATTTACATTACATTGCACACGACAGTCTGTCGGATTTGTATCGTTTAACACATTTGAGCTTCTACACTGTGCAGAGTGCATCTCCTCAAGTTAGTTGGTCGTAGTTGCTAGTATTATCCCTCGTGTAAACGTGCTGGTCGAGTTCAGAAAGCATTTTACTCACATGCAGCTGCTGGTAAATGAACAAGTCCCGTGTTTTTGGATGTACCATCTGGGCTATTACTTGAAGCTATGTATATGTTGTTTCAAATCACTTTGTGAAAGTCAGAGAGCTGTTGTGTTGAATCTGCAGAAGAAAGCCTCAAAGCAGTACTCAGCATCATCATTTGCATGCAAAGCTTTTCAGAATGACTTACTGCAGGTAGTGCTTCATCAGACAGACCGATATTTCAAATTATAATTAACTGATTCAATTTTTGTACATACTACAAACATTCCATGCCAATATGCCACTTTTAATCTTAATCTATTGTGTTTATAACATTTGGCAGCGCAGTCAACTTCCGAACTTCCGTTCCGTTGTTATGCCGCAATAACGTTTCGGTTAAGAGAAAATGAAGTATGCAACAAATCAAGCATCTACGGTCGTAGCGTGGCTGTAAGTTGACATTTTCTGTCTCGTTAAATGAAAATCTTTTCTTTGAAACTGAAATTTTACAATTTACAAAATATGTAGTCATTGTTGTAGCCATTAGCATAGTGCTCACACTGATTTGAAATAGTAAGACTAGGCTTAGGATTTTCATTTCAAAATCATGGAATCCCAACTCTGTTGAGATGAGCATGCCGCTCACACCACTGCTCACATCCAAACCGTGTAAATTGGTGAACCCGCTTGATTTTTTGTTAGTTGCACACGTAGCGCTTTCAACAGTACGACGGTGGTAGCATCAGCATGTGTGTGTGTGTCATGCTAGAGAGATAGCGTCTGGGATGGGAGACGCTAACGATATTGTAGCAAGGTGTAGCTTTCCCAAATGTGTGAGTTGTAAATTCAGGCAGTCTCGTTGAGCCAAAAGAGAAGGGTAGTTGATCCTGCTCCGAAATACACGTTATTAATGCACAAGGCACAAAACATTGTAGACTTTGCCTCAGCTGAATTACTGGAGATGTGTGTATCAGATATTTGAGATATTTTCATGTAGGCACACCAGACGTATGCATGCCTCTGTAAGCTCTACACTGTTTTTTTTGCGGTGACTGCTGCTATATGCTATTTGTTAGATATATAGTCTGGTATAACGTGAATGAAGACCGTCACATGACTCTGCATCACGCAGTTTTTGTCTAGCTGACGACAGCATTCATAGACTCGGAGGCCCAAGTAAATGTAACTAAACGCGTAATGTGTGAATTTCGTTAGATACGTATGAAATGACAATTTTAAGTTCCCTTTGACGAAATTGTAAAAAAACGATGTGTTATGTATTCGAAATTCAAAACAACTTCAAGTGTGGAGGCAAAAATAATGTATTTCTGTACAATCCCTCCAAAAATTCAACATTTGCCTTGTTTCTTTAATAGTGACGTTGCTGGCAAGTGAAGAACCTGAGGGCTCATCATCGCAACACATTTATCTTCATTTAAGAATTCGAAAACCTTGTAATTCGTAAGTAGCATGGCTGGATGGGATATTATTGTTAAGTCGCATTTTCGCTTTACTACGTTTTTCAATCGAAGGATATAGTAGTGCACAGCAGTATCGATTCTCTCATGCAATTGAAATAGTTTTTATTTTCAAGTTTCATTTTATATGTTCGACATAAAATGGCCCCACGAAGGAATAGAATTGAACTATTGAACCATCCTAGGATTTAGCAACCAACTCTTGATTTTCATACAACTTACGAAAAAATCAGGCAACCGTATAGAACGTTTTCTTTGTCTCGTAATGATTGATATAAAGTTGGTTAGCATTAGCAGTGGTGAAGGTGTACACGTATGTTGTGCTGCTCTTACGTAGAATTCACAATATTTGCTTGTCTGTTTTCGCCTGTTGGTAGGCAAATGCGCGATTCGTGTCTTCCATGCATTGAAGACGTATTCTAGTAGCAAAAAGAACATTCCTGACAGAGTATTATTTGTTAAAATCGAGGTACGAGAATTGGACAAAACTTTTTAACGAAAGTAGTCACACGTAAAATAGCAAATAGCCAAAATCTTAACTATAATATAATATGTTCATTTTTGCTATATACACAACTTTTACTCATCGTTTCACCAGCTTCACTTTTTTAGCCTGCTTACCTCCAAGTTTGAGTAGATACATTGCATTCATCCATTTTTTACTTACGGCAAACCAACGCCACGAAAAATATATCTCCCATCTCCCCTGCATGGTTTTCACAAGTGCAAACCAAGTCAGATACATTAGGCTTGTGTCGATGGTAAC
>JAQFZW010003054.1:0-14369 GCA_034687055.1 Heteromurus nitidus
ACAAGTAGGACAATTTATAAAAAAGTAGTACAAGTAGTACATGTACTACTTGTGTAGTACAGGGTCTGAAAAGTAGTCTGCCGAAAGTAGTACGGATCGCCACCTAAGTCCCGAGTCTCGGGTATGTGCAGTGTGCAGGTGCAGACTATGTTTTTTGTGTGAAAATCGCACATACATAGACAATGTAATTTCGCTACGAGAGCATTTCTTCATATTATGATATTTTGATGTACATCAACATTCAGATGCTCTGTCCAGTGAATCTGGACCAGACCTACCTCAATCTGACTTTCCGTCATTTCCTCAAATTATGTGCTTGATTTTTGAACTACACCATTACATAATACATAATGTTCGTGCTAAATGCACACCAGTCATAATGTACAGGAACAATATAACACCGGAAATTCGATGTATTGTTCTCGTATGCAATTATGTCGCACTCGCAGGTTAACCTTTGCCTCTCGCGTTTAGTGGCTTTAAGCGCTCTGAGAGCTAATTAAGAAGGCATGAAATTGTGTACATGCGGGAGTCCCGTCCGGGTTGCATTTTATATGTTCCTGCATATTTCGATAGTCGATAGCAGTCCAATTTATGTTTATCAGTATAAGGAATCACTGCGTAATTGAACTATACCATAAAGGTATTGGAATAAACGAAAGGGATTCGCAATCGCAATATTATAGGCAAATGATGTGCTCATTTTCGTAAGACATATTTCCGCTTTCTTCATTTCCGTAATTATCATAACCACTATGACTGCACTGCACTCTCGTCTTGACCGATGCTGTTGCGTCAAGACGTGAGTGACATGACAGGTGACAGTAAAATCCATTTGAGCGCTGAGAAAAGTTGAAAGCGTAAGTAAGGTGATAAAAGAGACACGACAGATCGCAGATCTTGTTGCATGCTTCTGCTTACAAATAATTTCAAGGGTCGCTCGAGGGACTATATATAAATTTTATATGGGTTACAACTTACAACAACCCACAAGCACAAATGTTTATAAAGCGAGTGCATGCATGTGTACTTTATTCTTGGTTTGAAAGTTTGAATAGTGTCAAGCAAATATATACTATGCGCATCTTATACTTATACTATCAGTATTCTTAGCAGTTTTACAAAGTTTGACTTTTAGTTCAGAACCATAATCTTATACAACAGTGTACATAAAAATACACAGATGCACAGTGTGTCAAATCACACTGCGGAATATGATTCTTGAATAGTTTACACTTTTTTACACTGTCTACCGAACACAGTGAATTCCGTGTGATGCGAATGCGAGCATGAATGGGGGTGTTGATATGCACTTCAGTTATATGTATGTAGTAAGCAAGGATATATGCAAGCAGGAAAGGGTTGATTTTCTTATGAAATGCAATAATGTCATTAGTTTCTGTATGCCCATGTACATATGTAGTTCCCATTCGCAGATACTTAATATTTACACAAACTGAGCAAAATAAACCAACTCCACAAGTGGTATAGTGCGACATTAGATACATATGCACTATGCACGTATACATATTCAAGAAAATGGTGATTGTGATTGTACTCTTCTCCCTATGTGAGTTGAGTTGTTTGTGAAACAGAAAAGCAAAAGGATGATAGAAATGTAAGATACTAGAATACACAATCACAAAAAATATTCTTTATGCATATACATACATGCCATATATACAGCATGGCATATGTATTATTCTTATTCCTTATTGAAACACATACCCCTACACTTCACACACATCTCACACACTCACACAACTAATCCCAAATGCATGTATGAATCTCTCATCGTCATATTATCAGTATCAGTCTACACAGGAAGATACACAAAAAACATTTAAAAACACAGGAGCAGTGGTCATGAGTAGTGTTGTTTATGCTATTTTACAAGTTAAAAGCATAAGAAACTTTATTACTTTTTTTATTGCACAAGAATCCCATATACACAAGAGGTGGGTTGTAAAAATTGTTCAAGTAAAACCGAAGGATTTTATTCTTCGCTAAAAATTTATCAGAAACCGTTTAGTTTAGATTTTATTCTGTTTACCAACCAATTCATGCTACAAATTAGAAGGGTTGATATTTTTTATAGATTTGGTGGAATACGCATATAATGTGCAAATTTGGAAGGTGCACTTCGCTCAGATGCCACTCTTAAAATGGACACGGAAAAATGAAAGTTGACACTTTACACCTTACCAGTTCTTACCTGTGCTCAGTAATTTGTCGTCTGCTCAGTCTTAAATAGAAAACGCTACTTAAACAGTTGTAAGAAGTGCGAAGTGCAACTCAAATTTATACATATCGCAGTAAAATCCGCAGATTTTAGAAGTGTCACTCGCAAAACGAAATTGTGTTCATCAGTGGGCGACGAGTGTATTTTCATAGTTAATCTTCAGTTTTGAATTCGTTTTATCGTTATTGCTGACTGCAAGGATTCTGCAATGTGGATTGTGACCTCGGATTCATAAGCGTGGGTGAGTTTCAGACATTTCTTTCCAAATCCGCGCATGAGTCAGAATCTGGAAACACATTCCATTCGCATTCTTTGTCCATCATCCTCGTTCAATATGAGGGAACTCTCTGCACACTGCGGTTCATATACTTTATGTTGTGACCAATGCACCCGACCTTCTTTTCGCAATCGGTATCGGTTCTGATCTGACTAATGAGTTTTTCGTGTGAAAATGTGTGAAATCATTATTTTGAGAATTTTGCAAACTATGAATATGTATATGGGCAGAAGTATTGAGAATAGAGTTTCACTTCCAGATTGAATGTTTTATGTTCTCGGTTTTGGATTCATCGAACATTGAAATGTATCATTTTCACATTAATTATATTTAGGGAAGATTCATTTTAAAATGAATTTCATTAAAATATATAACCTTATGCACATTCACGTGATGCTCCATTAGTGGATTGTATTTTGTGTGAACCTGGTTGTATTCCAATTTGGAGTTTCCAACATTCCATAAAAGCCGGATATTCGATATAACCGATTTATTACGTTGAGGGAATTGATTGGAGAAAAGTATTTGTTAATTATACGGTAGTAAATCAATATTGCATTTACAACAATTACCTGTATTTCTCTCCCCTGTACCCACATCTCAGAATACGACATAAATATAGAAGACGTACGCTTTTTTGCAAAGGATGTATCCGTATGCTTTACTGACATTAGTATTTATTTGCTGTTTACAAGCAAAAGCATTGTTTCCCGTTCATTCTTCTCTATTCTCGGAAAATGATCCACCACATGCTGTGCGGAACAAATATTAAATGATTAGATTTCTTATAAATTCATTCAGAATTGTATATCCGGTACTTTTGTCTTTTGAAAGGACTACGGTATACGAGCCTGCTCACTGCCTCAGTGATTCATTTGCTATGGTTTAACAGGAAGTTTAGCTGTAGTGTAATTTGTGAAATGCCACTTACCAGTTATCATCACCGTCGCGTCACCGTGTGCATGTTATGGGCTACCTGCATGTTGTAGATACATGCAATTTGCACAATACACTAGAAAATCTTTATTTCGTCAATTTTATTTCGTAGCCAGGCGTGTTAAGAATTTGTATTTGTAGAGGTTTTGATCGAAGGGCATTTTAACTAAATTCTAAATCAACAAAGTATTGCTGCTAAATACGTTAGATATCAGCCTCTTTTGTTAGTTTGCCTACAAAACCACTGGATCTATCACGCAAGGATATAGCATGTGTAATAATGATATATATTTTCCATTCATTATAAACTCATATTGTTCAAGTTATTTCAATTTTATACTCATGTGGATTTTGTAAAGAATATTATTGCGTGTTTGCTCTTCTTCACTTTCAAAGTGGGGTCGAAGTATTAAATTGATTTCAAATCCAGGAAAGAAAAGCATAGCCGCGATGAAAGAATGCTCATGCATTTTTACCACAATGGATTTTCTTTCCGTACGCTTTTTTATGTTTGAATTTGCTGAATCTTTTCAAATTCATTAGAGCTGGTATCAATTTCTGTTTTTGTTTGTTGTAAAGTTCTGCTTTGTACCAGATCTGTAGTTGAACAAATGTGGCTCGTTCTTAAAAAGGAAATTATTGATGCTTTTGCACATTTTGTGTTGTTGAAGATGTTGTTTGGTGTAACGGCTACTCATACGCACTTACCTACCGGTCGTGCAGGTTTAAAAAGCATCTCTCTCTCTTGCCGAAAAGTCACGGTAAATCTTCATCTGAAATTCCAATTTTCCAACCCACTCGCATAAAGAATTTTCTACTCATTGAACTATGAGTGTATATGGCTGAATGAATTAATGTAGCACTTAAGTTATATGTAGGAGTAGCTAGGTAGGGGTACGGCACATTCGAATAAAAATAAAATATATATTGTACTAAGATACTTCTTTCACTGTTTACTTATTTGAAGAAGCATGAGCAATTTTACAATGTGAACACAACAGAATTTCTTATCTGTTCAGAACCAATTAATTGGTCTGATCAGCATATTATCATAACTACAAATGCAATCTTTTTCATACTTAATTTTCATTTAATACTTAATTTTCATTTAATTGTGAGAAGTCAGAGAAAGTTCATCTGCATAACATATAGATCTTCCATTGTGGATTACATTATCATTATCCATGCAATAAAGTTGGTTTTAAGTAAATGAACATTTAATGGTCCGTGTAAAATCAACTCCAGCGTTACCTTTATACCCATAATAATACATTCTAATTGGACAAATAAATGTATGGGAATGATCATGTCTTTGTCGTTGGTCTAATACCGGTGCAAAGGCAACGGTGACATGTAGTGACGTAAATCTATACCCGTCCCTTAAAATACTTTGAAATGCAATTCATTAGTAAACAACCGCACCATCGGCATATAATTTGCGTCATTCATTAGAGAACTTAAACTTGGATATAATTCAATATGCATGGATGATGTATGGGCGCACATATATTATCTACAACACTCGATGCTGGTTCCATCAAAGCGAATCATATTCATTGGGCTCCCAAAACTCTTTCAATCCTATCTTCTCATGCCATAGGATACATTATTCCATTGTATTTTATATACGTGAATGTTTTCATGCGTCGTTAGATAGATGTTGAGATATAAATTTGAGTTTACTGTACAAATTCACGCTTTTTTGTTATCATCGAGAGAATGTGTTCAAGGACTAAAAGAAAACAAGAAATGCATGTCCTGTTGTTTTGTATACTCTGTCAAAAGCACCGGGTTTTCTCTTTTAATGAAATGGTTTATTACCGCAGTAAACACTGAACCATAATATTTATACTATGATTGAGCCGACCGAATCTATTCGCGGGGCCGCATATTTTTTTCTTCATAAAAAACAAAGTAGCGTAACGTGGAACGTTATCTTCAAAATGATGGTTATAAAATCATTTCTCACAACTTTTGTGCGAGAGATGCGCATGAAATTTAATGAATTTAATAAAACTGTTTCGGTATTATGGGAGGAGAATTCGAGAAGGATAGGGACTGAACTGACGATGAGTAAGTATGAATGAATTATGCACTACTGTTACCTTGTATTACCTTCGGTTAAGAGAAATGACTGGTTATTTGAAAAACAGCAGGTAGAAATTGACGTTGCATCTTCATGTTTACGAAACATTTTGGCGAGATTTTTTTCCCCGACTAAGACGAAGCTACATGATACGTTAATAAAATCTAGAATTCACTTGGGAGAAAAAAACCCGACAATGAAACATTTTTCATATTACTACCAAATATATGTTCTGCGTGTCCAGTTCTATAGTTCTGACAGTTCTTCTTCGAGTTGTAAATGTGAAAGCCAATACCTACACAACTGTCATTGTTTTATCTAGCCAATACAATTCTGTCCGAAAATTCCTTCAAATTTCTGAAGATAAGCGTGATTATCACTTCATATAGATTAAAGCATTTGCGAAGCCCTAATATTTTTTATTAATTTTATTGTTTTCCGAGGTGAAAGTTTTCTCTTGTGCTTGTGCTAACATTTTAAGCCTCTTAAAATAAAGGTAAAATCCGTATGAATCCAAAATTATTTTCATGGCATGAGGTTTTTAAGGTTTAACTGTATATTAAGTTACACGCGACGCAACATTAGTTAATTCGCAATTCTGTGTTACAAAGGAATGCTTTCCCAACATTTTTACCGCATGATCGTCATTATTGTGCTGTACTAAACAAAGTCGATAAATCATTAATGTGAATTTGTTTATGTATGTACATACTATATGTATTTGTGGTGTGGACATCATATATCATTCATAATGAAAAGGAAACAAGGACAAGCATATCCAAGTGTGTATTTCCGTCACATTGTCTTAACTTTTGAACTGAAAGCATACCTTGACATGTTCTATATCATTCGAGCAGAGAGAATGAACCAGACCCAAATTGCATAACCTATGCATATATTCCTAAGAAATCTATTGTTCTTTTACAAATATGCGAAAATTCACTTGCTTTAATTACTGATAATTTTGCAGATAAGGAGAACAAGTCAAGTGCATTATCAGAACAGTCAATTGTCTCTGCGTTGCTTGCCGCAAAACTCTCGTTTAGAGCAACTGCGCATGCGCTAATTTCTACGAATCACACACTTAAATGCCTTTGAAGATACTGAAACGAACGAGCAGGCAGTACAATGTTGTCTCAAAATCTACCTTCGTCATCTCGGTGGAGCTTCTGGACAACGGCATCATGGAATGCACTCTGGACGCCGACAGCACCGGGAGGGATTGCCTTCTCAACATATCCCAACGGCTAGGTCTTCATCAGGTATCCTCATGCTCCTCACACACGTGCTTTCCCAGCAATATGCGAATATCCCATCGTCATTGTAATTTTAATTGCTCTTTTTGTTACGCAGCCTGAGTTTTTCGGTCTGCGGTATATCAGTAGGGGTGTTCCTCCAAGGCAGCGCTGGGTGGAATTAGATAAGCCCTTGAAGAAACAATTGGAGAAGAATGCTCAAGATTCTCAACTGAGTCTCGGCGTGATATTTTATGTCTCGGACGTGACTGTTCTTAAAGACGAAATGACAAGGTATGTGCACGTGTGTGCAATCAAGGGATACAACATATATACATGTTTGCTTCTCATGCATGGGATTTTTCATGCACATTACTAAAACGCCAGCCCATTTAAGCTATTTGCAATCATGTTATTGTTTTATTTTTTATAGATATCATTATTTCTTACAACTTAAAAGTGATATTATCGATGGGAAACTAAACTGCAATATTGAGCAAGCGATCTCACTAGCTGCCTATAGTCTGCAAGCAGAATTTGGTGATTTTATCCAAGAACGGCACACAGTAGAGTACTTGCGAGATTTTGCCATTTTACCAAAGGTTAGTATTTTTTATGATGCACAATAAGTTTTCTCTTTTTAGTGTCAGGTTCATACGAAGCCAACTTTTCAGTTTTATGATTTTCTGATGACTTCTGAAATTTTTGCATGAACACAGGATCTCACATCAGGACAAAAGTTTCCAGATATTAACGTTGATGTTTTATATGAAGCTGTTGCTCGACAATATGGGAGTTTAATCGGTTTTCCTCCACCCCTGTCGGAAATTTATTACATTATGGTAGCTCAACAACTAGATGGGTACGGGCAGGAGGCGTATCCTGCCAAAGATGATAGTGGTACTGATGTGCTGATCTGCGTTTCTGCTAATGGTTTAGTGATAAGGAGAAGAGATTGGACTCACATCGCTGCGTTTAGGTAAGTCTTCTCTCTTGGCATACGCGTTTTAAAAACAGAAAGTGTTAATAATTCATATTTTTTGAGGTTTCCGCAGCCTGCATACATTTTCATGCATGCATTTTTGTGACTTGCTCTCAAAAGCAAAGAGGTTTCTTGAAGCCTTCATCGTTAACCTTTATTTGCTATTAATAATGTGCTAAGGAATATGCTTATGATTTTTTTGTTGAAGGTGGACGGACATCAAGTCAATAGTCGGGCACAAACGATTGTTTGTGATAGAGACAACCCAGTCACAAAGACCCATACAGTTTCAGTTTTCAGATGCCGAGGTAGCTAAGTACGTTCGCAAAATGTGTGTTCTGCAAGAGAAGTTTTACAAAGAGCACATGGAATCAAGCTCAGAAAACATGAGGACGAGTGTTTCAAATGGCACATATACAATTACGCAGCCTGATAATAATAATGTGGTATGTTTTCAGTTTTCTCCAATTTGTACTCTTTTAAAATATGCGTAAAAAAGTCCTGAGAAGAGACACAAATCATTACCATTGCTATCTTAATGACTTTTTCGATCGTTAAATTGTCTGGAGCTATAAACCCAATTCGCTTGAAATGCAACCATATCCAATTTCCTTTTCACTTTGTTTTGTAGGAAGGTACTCAACCATCCTCCTCCTCAAGCCAACTTGTAGGGTTGCGAGCAACGCCAGATTTGATAGCACCAAGCTTAACTCGAAGTGTAGCTGGGAGTCAGTACTCACTCAACAGCAGTGCTGTTAACTCACCTAATTTGCTGAATGGGAGTAACGTGAGCTCATCCGGTCTCAGCTTACTTCAGCAGCAGCTGCATCAGTCTCAGCAAATGCAGCAGGCGTCAATCACCGTATCAAGTACGAATTCTGTGAACCACTCGTTTCAAGAATTGCCAGCCACTTTCGGAGGAAATACGAGTATTGTGCCGAATCTTAATGGGTCAGGTGCATCTTTAGGAACAACGGGAAGCAGCTCAGTGCATCCATTGCAGTTACAGAATAACAGTCTCACCAACATTGGACCACTCCCTTTGCATGTTAATGGGGCAAACAACGTTGCTCCTGATCAGTTAAAGGCATTATTGCCTTCGTATCGACAGGCACCCGATTATAATACTGCTGTTCAAATCAAATACGGTGGACCTGTGTCTGTGAGTGAAGCGACGTCAGAAGCGTTGTATGAAAACCAAAGGAAAGTTTCTATTGACGTAAGTGCGACAAACTTCTTCTATATCGTACGGATATAACGTTCTGTTCTTGTGCTAAATATAAGTTGCATGAATCCTGTTGTAGCAAGACGAGCCAATTTACCAAAACGAAATAGTGTCCCAAATTCATTCTCTGGAACTTCGAGATTCTCAAATCACCAAGTATGACCATTTTCAGATATATATTCCATTTTATCTCATCACGAATATTATCGTCTATGAGAATCATACAACACATGCATGAATTTTTGCATCTTTTCTTATTGTAGTTCTCCTGATGCCACTGCTACAGCGTCCGGTAGCGCTCCACCTTCAGAAGAGCATTTGTACATTTTTAAGCCCCCACCACCTTACCCGGGCGCAGCTGGAAACGGCTCCTTGCAGAACATAGATATGCCAAAGACATTAGAAAGACCAATTATAACGAAAGAGCAGGGCCAATCTATTAAAATGGGTACAGCTATTTCACGCGTGCCAGTTACACCCCCTGAGATTCAAGCTAGCAGTAGTAGATCCATTTCTGCCGTCTCCATTGTGAGTGCCGAAGTTCACAACGCTCCCAGCGCAGATAAGCATGTGACTACGATCAGCGCCTCTTCTTCCAGCGGCAGTATTTCGCTGACACCTTCAAAACCAAATACAACACCAGTTCCCAAAACTAACGGTCTGTTAAAGGAAGGAAATGGAATGAGGAAGTCAGCAACAACAGTTCATAATGAAAACAAGGTATAATTTCTAATGGAACAATGCACGAATGAAATTTCTTAACTTTTGCTCTTGTGACTATGTCCATACATGTTATTTCATATATTCTAGCCAGGACATTTGTTTGGTAAACCCATCGACCCTAACATACTTCGCGAGTTTCAGGCAATACCAAAAGTAAAAAATAATGCAAACTTTGCAACTGCTTTGAAGAGAGAAAACGCTAAACGGAACAGGTAAACTATAAGATTCACGTGAATATCTTGATCCAGTATCATTGATGGAATGGAATGCTGGATTAATGATTGTATTGACCACTTTGTATAGATGTCCGGAAGTCCTGCCTTATGAAGACAATGCAATTCGCTTGCATCCAACAAGACAAAATCCTTTGGGATACGTTAATTCTTCCCCTCTAACGGTATGAAAACCCTTAGACACAAACAAATCCATCAGTAATCAGTGTTATATATTATTGCATACGTATGTACGAAGGCTAATTTCACAATTACGATGTTGGGAATACAGGCGCACATTAGTGGACGTGACTGGAAATACACGGTAGGCCAGATACCGTTGGCTGGTAATGCACCCGCTGTGTGGCAAATGATTTGGGAAGCCAACATTAAAATAATCGCTGTTCTTGAAAGGGATTCAAGTGCATTATTTTATCCGGAGAATGGATGTTCTATTCCATTAAATGAGGTAATGGTCTATACTTGAGTATACCTAATGGTTTATATAATGTAACTATACTGAATTTGTTATGCTCTATAATGTAGTTTCAAGTGGCCGAGAGTAAAACTGAAAGACGAGGAAGTGCCAGCATTGCACGTGAATTTAATTTAATCTATGTTCCAAAGAAAAAGCAGAGAAAAGTTTGGATTTTGCCATATGAAGACGAATGGAAGGATGATGTTCCCATTCATACAGAACATTTTCTTTGTACGATGTGACTCGAATTTAATTTAGACACATAATAATGATTGTTTCAAGGCTAAATGAAGTTTTAAGGAAAAAATGCTTTTTTGGAATGGTGCTCAGGTTTCTTGGAAGAAGTCAACTCAATTCAGCGTAAACTTAATGACGCTTCGCCGCTACTTGTTCTTTGTGGTACAGGAGCTGGTAGAAGTGGGGTTTTGATTCTTTCTGATTTGTTATTGCATGCTGCGGATTCGGGACATGTAAGTGATATTATTTTCTACAGTATATCGGTAGTAAGCAAGTAGAAAGAAATATATCACAACTTTGCATTAATATTAATGTCTTTGTGTTCTCTAACAGAAACTTCGTTGTGACACATTGCTCAGTGAACTGCGAACGCAACGAATGTCCCTTGTCTCAACGCCATCACAATATGCCTTTGTACTTCATACCCTTGCGGAATATTTGGCTAGGTCACGCCTTATCTGAAGACTATATTCTATGCGATTGACTGACTGTGAGCTGTAATCCGTTATCATGTTTCGTGGAAATGCTAACCACACCACCATCATCTAATCTCAATATTAATATATACCTACTTACATTTTGTTACAATTATTTTTAAAACTTTTAATTTGTACTATACATACTTCAATAATACTACGTTAAGAAACAGAACAATCATGAAGTGCTTTACGCAATAACTTGGACGGGAAGGAAAGATTTGAAGTGATACTAGATTGTGAATAGTAGGCAGCACAACAGAATAGAAAAGACAATACGGAATGTACCTTTGTTGTTGTAATTATGCAGGCTAGTTTAATTATAGTGCTGGAATTGTTTCAACTCAACTCGGTTTTACGATTGAGGGTAGAAAGTAGAGTAAAAGGCGTGTGTAGAAGATTTTAGTATCGGGATGTTCTATATTTTATTGAATGCGAAATGATATTTTAACCGTGTAATATTTTAACTAAGCAGTATATCACTGTTTTCCTACTTGATATCACGATATTTTACGAATATTCAAACCTGTTTAAAACAATCAAAAGAAATTATCGAAATTTTAACTGAATCCTGTTATTTTATACGAAGTTACACATAAAACCATAACTCTTACAATATTGAAATAAAAACATATTGTACGACATACATGGAAAGATTTTGCGATTTTGGTGAAACGGGACTACTATATACGCTCATTTGTCATACATAATATGTACATTTATTACATTATCAAGGTTGATACATTTGAAAAATGTGTAAACAAGAATTATAAAGTGATCTGACAAGACAACACGCAACAACTTACAAATCGATGTGCCTGAATCCAATGCTTGAAATTGAAATACTGAGACAGACCTGCGAAACTAATTGTTCTTCTTTGACTTAGACTTTTGGACACGTCGCTCGGATGATTCACTGCTTCCACTCCCGCCCCCAAAGAAGGATGTAAGCATTTCGGACATTTCAGGCATTTCATACTTAGGTAACTGTACTTGTTCCATTTCACGCCTGGTTTCAGGGTCAGACATCATTTTCGGCAAAATGACAATTAGTATTAAGGGTAACACCATCATGAGAACCATTGGAGATAGTAGAACGTCCGTAATGCGCCACTGCTCACGAGGAATGAAGTATCTGTAAGCTCCAGTCGGGTTCAGTTTCAACGGGTATGGTAAATGGGTTACTAAAGCTGGCTGAATGTAATTTACTTTCCTAGCTCGCAGCTTCCCTTTACTTGTTATATCAATGCGAGCTGATTCATAGACGAATTGTGGATGAATAACTTCAACCACGAAGGAACCTGAAGGTACGCCTTGTACAACAAAGGTTCCGTCATCTTTTAGAAGACCTACATGTTCCCCTCCATTTACAATCACTTGAGTTTGAGTCAGCCAATCATTTGTTGCTTTCTTGTCTGGTGGAATTATCTTTCCTTCTATAGTATGCCATAATCTGTGAGAATCGCCTTTGCCTTCGGATGACGACGATGTTGCTGATACATATTCTTCTGATGAACTACCAGACGTCTGCTGTTGTTGTCCCAGAGCCAGTTGGAGAATTAATGCATGTACAAGCAATGTTACTGCTGCTGCTAATTTATTCATCTTGAAACTTTTGGTTATATCTATTCAGCCCAAGGAACAAGTCACCGGTAGTATGTAGTATCTGAACCAATCCGTCATGAAATCTGAAACATATTTCATAATAAAATAAAATAATTAAATTCTAAAGTTGACCTTGACCACCATAAAACATGTCATTTTGGCAGTACTTTTGATTGAACATTCATTATTGCAATTTCATGCTTTTTAAGAATTAAAAGAATTTCTATTGTACCAAGTCCAAGTAGCAAATGCAAATCGCCACACCTTCACATTTGCCACTTCACACTTGCAAATTCTACCAAAAGTTGAAAGTGAAAAGCTTACGCTTACAGCTTACTAAAAATTAATCACAGGTTATGTTATGGATAACCTTCCAGGAACAAAACGGAATGGTACTCACGTATCAAAAGGCCACAACTTCAACGGATATCCAGCAATCCCTTCAAACACTCCAAGAAAAATCTCCCGTCACCACAATCAGTGCTCCAGTTAACTTTTTGGATTAATTTCAAATCCCTTATTTCCGGTTACAACACACAAATTATGACCTTGATTTGATCACATTTTAGTTTACTGCGGGAAAAATTTTAACTAATAAAACTTTACCTTAATTAATTAACTTCAAAAAATTAAAACTTCAGCAATAATTTTAGGGATCGGTATGAACTTCGCAAAACATGTTTTTGTTTATAGATTTTGGTTTGTAATGAATGATGACGAGAAGTATTGAGTAAATCACAGTTCGTAAAGCGCGCTGTTTATATGTCTCAATGCGTTTCATGTGCACCCTACGATGCACAATTGATGAACAAAGACCAAGCCTAAATGTCGCATGTTACCTGTGCACACGTAGGACAACTGAAGAAGATGACGAATGAGGATGATGAGTCGCTTTTTTGGCAGCTCTGGAGTCAGAACGAAGCCCTCAAAAATATTTTACATTTATATTTTTGTCAATTTGTTTTAACTATTCAGAATACGTTTTATTCTATTTAACTACTACATTCATCCCAGATTATAAGAGTATGCTTACATGCTTTACTCCAGTCCAGGAGTTAAAGGCTTAAATCTCATAAAAGCGGAATGGGAAGCTTTCATTCAGAATTATAGTATATGTCAGAAGCTTAAATTGTCTAACAACCCTTACGTGGACCTCTTGCGTGATTTAGATTCTGAAATTGAAAACGCACTTAAGTCATTGGGAATTTCTAATGAGCAATTTATGAATATGACAGAAAATTGTAAAACATTGGATGGGGCTAATAAGAAGATTAGAGGTCATTTACGAATGGAAGAATACAAGAACTGGTGTGAGTTGCATACTCACGGGAAAGGAGCGGTTGCGTTTTGCCATTGCCCTACCATTAATAAATCGCTGTTCAACAAAAAAGGACTGTCATCTTCAGAATGGACGTCATACCATAAAATGGTAACAAATTCAGCCCCTGTCAAGGTTCTTCATGGACGAAATCAAGGATCAATCCGTTGTCGCAGTTGCAACGAGTCTGTAGAAACCCTACCCCATGTCCTTGGATTTTGTAAACGCGGAGAACTCCTCAGGAATACTAGACATCATCGTGTGAGGACCATGTTAGCAGATGCCCTTCGTGAACAAGACTATGAAGTTTATGAAGAATTGCCAACCTTAGATCGTC
>JAQFZW010003055.1:0-14359 GCA_034687055.1 Heteromurus nitidus
ATATATGCACTGTGCATGAACATAACACTTGACCGAAACCACTTTTGCGATATGTGGGTTTTTATCATGACAATGAACACTGGATAACATTAACGCTTTTGCATTAAGGTAAATTGTTAAAAAAATATGCGACCGGGTTCAAAACAGTGTGTTGCCCTGGACTCCAGAGTTGGATGAAAGTATGTCACACAAAAAATTGCACTCTGCTTCTATTTAATTATTGTGTCCGTCAGATGAGTTTCTTCATGAAAGTTACGACTAGTACAAATCACATTGTAAACATAAATTGCACTCATTGAAGGACGAGCATTGTGTGTTTGCACTAGCTTAGCATATCCCTTACTCCAATTATCAAAATCAATATTGATTAACATACATTATCTACATGACACGTTATTCAAGTCGTTATGTTTGACTTGATAAAACAAGAAAAAAATACAATATCAAAGGGATATGTATAGGCGTATATGAGGATGCTTTTTATCATAGATCATAGACTACTTTAGTTGGAAATATGTAGGGAAATATTTGTCTGATGAGTCAGCATTGTTCATGTAATAAGGAGGAATATGGGTAATAAAATGTATGTCAGTTCCATATGGATCTTATTGCCGCAAGATTTGCTTGTTGAAAAGTACTGAAAAAAATCGTAAAAAAATCTCCTGGACTTACTGACAGCGGTGGTGGTCGTCATGTTTCTGTAGTATGCAAAAGGATTAGTGGTCGCCCAGTAGCGGTCAATGGAAACTGCGACGAGACAAAGGATTGAGACGGTGCATAAAACCATGAGGATTGAAACTGTGAAGAGACATCCATACAGATTGCGGGGAAGACCAACGCTGGCCAGAATGGCGAATGGAATGCCCAGCAGTCCGACGAGAAAGTCTGCAATTGCTAGTGCAACGATGTAATAATTTCGGTATCGCCTCAGACTCCGGTTCTTGCAGAAGATGTAGACGACGAGTGCATTCCCAAAAATTGCCAGCAACGACACAATCGCCTCACTCATCGTATACGCTACACTCAGCTTCCGCTCCTGTAAAAATGAATTGAAAATTCAGAATGTAATAAAAGTAAAAGCAAACATACTTATTACATGCATTCGGACACACAAGAAATAATAAATTGTCAAAATTAGATGTATAAAACTGGCGAGCTCCATAAAACTATATGTCAAGGCGTATAAGGCATATTTAAATGTACTTCACAGGCAAACTGAAACTAGACATACGCGTTGAACCTCAGCTCAGACATTAAGAATCTCCGTAAGTCCGAAGTTGTGCAAATAAAAAATGGCAATATGGACAGTAAGTAATTTCCTTTAGGTAAACACGAGCTCGAATTACAAGAAAGTTGTAAAACTGTCAATAAATTCATTCATTTTTATTCCTGCAGGCTTATATTTTTAGCTCTTCGCATTTGTCATATATTTATGTAGTTGTATGAGTAATGAGAATGATAAATGTGACCAAACTTCATTAAAATCCAGAACAAAAGTTTATTTATGTCATATTATATTCACAAGCAGAACATCATTCATGTTTGTGACTTGTGACTGCAATCGGCAGCAGAGTATCCTACAGGACTTTGTTGTATCTGACTCAACTCAATCTCATTATGCTGAGAGAAGTGCAACTCGAATACATCATTCATAAGGTTGAATTAACAAACAATGTGATTGTTTTTATGGAGAATGCTTGAGTTATCAGTCGTACTTTAGAAGATGACTTTTTGTGTTTAGTTTGCTCTTCGCAAAAACGTCAAACAGATAATCGCTGTTAGAGACTTGAGTTGAGCGTACGACATATGGCACATTTGCCAAGCCAACTGCCACATATATATTTACAAGCGTCTGTGAGCAAAGTCACACGACGCATTTTCCTATACGAACACATGGCTATAGTGCCGAGACAGACGTCAAATAAAGTTACGTTAGTAAGTATAGTTCTGTCGTCTAACTCGAATCTAGTGTGTCCACTGGAGAGCAACCTGTACAAAATTAGAGTCACGAAAACTTTACAGATTTCATTGCGACCTTATCTGATTTGGTGTAGTTTCGTCCATTACATCGTCGAATGATACAATAAGTATATATATATATATATGCTGTGTGGCTATAACAATAAATAGTTACAATTAGATGACACTTGTCTCAAACGATAACATTGCCGATCCACTTCAGATCCTGAATCTAGAAACAACTGCCAAACTCTGTGTGGCTCATTAAAGTTCCGTATGGAGCAAATGTTAACCTTTACAAGTTTCCTCATTGGATCTTTCTTGGAAAAAGCATTGTAATCATGTCACATTATTTGACACCGTCTATCTATCTCTAAAAGGATTGTGATGTAGAAGAGATGTCATCTTGTCCCTATTTTTGTTTTTGTTGACAACGTTCCCCAATTTCCTAGTATAATTTCATTCGCAAAATACTTTTCCACGAACACGAAGAGTATGAGTGATGTAAACAATAATGTTACAGTTTCAGTAGCGGGTGCAGATGTCATAACCATAATGATTTCTGTTTGTCACGTTCCGTGGAAGCGTTATTTTCTCGCATTGCCGCAAAATAAATGTGGCACCTGAAATGTAGCAATTTCAGCTTGAGCATATATGCGCACTATCACACTTTTGCGTTTTACAAAATGTGTTTATATTTTATGGAAGATTTGAGCTGAAACATATTCACTGTACCAATCTTACAAAATTTGTAATGCCCATGCGAACTGTTGATTGTGCCAATGTAATGCGCTGGAGCAAAATGTACCAAAAGCTTATACAATTCAAATAAATATAGCCTCGTCTCCTGCAATTACAAAAGCTAACATAAAAAATGTCTGTTACATAAAATAAGAGCTTTTGACATGAAGAAGACAATGAATGATATACAGGGAGTTGCGAGCGCATTCCGAAAATTGACGTTTTATTTCGTGTGGCAAAAATCGGCAATTTTTTTCTTTCATGGATGATCTCTTTTGTTATGTTTAATCCTTCTACGAATTATGCACAACCACTTGCGCCCATCCTCTATCCAAGATGTACAATATTTCGCATTGGCTTTTGATGTTTGATGTGTGACCATGATTATGGCTCCACGCAAGCAGGTTATTTTTGTGTAGGTATTATACTACGTGTGTCTTCCATGGAACTTGCATGTTGATAAGATGAAACGTCAAGTGCAAGGACGAACGTAAACTGTAATATAGCAATAATCGAACTAAACAATAACATCTTAGGCAATGCATGGAAACCAATTCTTTTCCCAGGTGAAGGTCAGGCTTCATTAAAACGCGAAGTATATTCATAAATTATCCTCTATTTTCTGAACTACGGACAGAGCAGATGCTTCTTTGAGTTACAGGTCCGTCTATATAACTTTGCTTCACGATTTCAGAAAATGGAATTATACACATGGAATTCCTCATGACTCGGTAAATACCTTGGGAATATCTTTGTGGGAACTCTACTACTCTCTTTGTGATGATGGATTATGTTTCATAAACGTCCACTTTTGTCTGCATTAGAAATGCTCGCCTTTATCTCCACTTTTTATACAATGGTTACACAACGAAAGATGAAGGAGCTCGGCAATAAGTAAAATTCTGTACAAGCAGATAGCGATAGATTAATTTAGTCATAATTTATTACTAACGAATAAAGTTAAAACAATAAATAATTTATTATTAGCTAAACAAATGTTACCCAGTTCGGATACGTGATACGCATGAAAGAAGAAGTGCACATAAATGGCGACTGAATATGCGAATGCGATAAGCTTTTCTTTTTGTTTAAGAAATGTATATTATTTTATTTTCAAAATTTAAATGTGAAAAAGAACAAACCGGAGGAAGCAACGTTGGGTCCACGCCGGTGGACAAAGTCGAGTTTTCATCATCAGTTACAGCGATGTAGTCATCCACTGACGTAGTTTCATTCGAGAAAGGATATTCTGTACTATTGAAGATTGTCTCCGGTGATGCTATCTCGGATGACATGGTGACAAAGCTCATGAAAGTGTGTGAATTTGTCGCCCCCACAGTCATTCACTTTGTGCGTCTTTCCTTTGTTCTTGTCATAAAAGTAGTTCACAGTTCCATGGCTTCATATAAGATTTCTTTAATGTTTTTTCTCTGTGATTCCTTGTCGCAAGTTTGTTGTGCCCTACTTCACTTCTCTCTTCTCTTTTTTGAGAAATTAATGGTAACTAAAATCACAAGGACTCACTAACGGATCGTGCACAAGGGAAATGACTTGATGAGAAACTAGTGAGGAGAAGGAAAATACAGTTTTTTCTACTTTCCCGATGATGGTCAAGATCGATTTTTTTGTATTATTTATATAGCAAATTATTATATCTTCAATAGTTCCACCAACTACACATCCGAATCCCTTTTAAAATATATTATGTCGAGATCACAAACTGTCGTCATCATAGAGTTTTCTATATGAGTCCCTAAAGTCGTTTATTTCATTCCAAGTTGGACCAAGTTTTTCCAAATTACAAGTCACTTCAGAACACTTCGACGAAGAACCCTATTATTGGTTATCGTCATACACTGTGAATTCAGTCACTTCATCGTCCACTTGAACTGCCGACAAAAGTTAGTCACAGTAACCGCCAACCGCATTCCTCCAAAGCGAACAGTTACGACGTAATGTAAAAAAACACGAAAAAGCAAGTTGAAAGTATATAACAGGGATTTTTAGCAGACGCAATGTCGAATTTATCTGCTCTCCTTTCTTCGGCACAATTTTCGCAAATGCTTTGAAACCAGAGTCTTTCTTCATACTCCAGCGAAGCTTTTGAGTTGGTTCGCCTTCGCCATGCGTGCAGATAGCATGAATACGAGTTCAGCAACAGTTCCTCCCTTCTGTTTCAATAACATAAATGCATACAAAATGTAATAATATCCGACATGCTGGACTATAGATACGAGCACTACACTCATTTAGGTATAATGACGATGACACGAAGTCATCTTTTTAAATCTAAACAAATATTTCTGAAGCATATGCATGGCGGGTTAAATTTAATGATCAGACATAATTCGCGGAAAATGCTCGTACGCAAATATTCATCCTCTAGCTCCATGCTCGGTCGTTTATTATTTAAAAAATCATGTTTATCCCAACAAAAAGAACAATATGTAGTAAATTAACATGTTCCAGTAACAAAAAGGAACGTGTTTCTTTGATGACATATACTGTGCACAAGGTACACGTACATATATAGGCTTTGTGTTTTGAAGTGATAACGACTCACACTCAAACTTTTTTTACAACGTCATTTTACTCTTCTCGATCTACAAGACTTCAAGCGAAGTGGATTGGATATTGGATCGAACAAAGAGATTTTGTATATATGATGAATCCAACACCAGAAATAGGGATCAATTTTGGAGTAAATGTACTAAAATGGCAAGTATGTAGTCCTGAACAAATGAATTAAAACACATCACACCACATTGAAAACTGAAAAAACAACACAAAATCACAATTTTTGATTGAAGTTGAAAACTGAATTATTTGACAATTACATGTGTGCTCCAGTGTATATTCTATATTAATGATGTTATGATCCAATTCAATAATCTCTTCCTCTATTCTATAATCCCGTAGTAATCTATATTCTCACCAACCAGTAAACACAAGTCGCCGCTCTCGAAAAGATGTGATTACCCTCGACGATAATTCAACCTGGGCGTGAGGCAGATGATGAAGTTGGCGATTATATGCGAATGATCCCAAAAAAAGATCGTCAATGCTTCTTTTTAACTCTATTCATGTACGCATATAACTCCACATTTCTGAGTAGACAGTAGCTTCGCCCCAAATAGCAATTCCGAGCATACTTTATTTTCGAGTACCTTCATGCTTATTGCTTCGAACCAAGAAGTGAAGTGTTTTTCTACTATTCGCCATGCTGATTTCACTTCCAACTAAACAGCAAATGAACCTGTTTGCAATTTACAAAAAAATGGAGTTACACGAGATACCGAAATACAACAAGTTTTTTCCACTATGCCCTTGACACTGAAAAGGGTGGCCAAATATTCGCTTGACAAATGCAATGTTATATTTTTTACTAACGTAAATAGCAGAAAATGTCTATCATGCGCCGAGTCAGTGTTGAATGGAGTTTTCAAAGTGAATGCAAAATGCAAAATACACAGCTTTGTGGCCGTCAAAAGCTTATGAATTTTGTCGTGATTGAGCCCACAATGAGAAAAGGGAATCTTCTCATGAATACAAATATGCGAATTTTCCAGATGGATTTCATGCGGTGTAACTGAAAGATCGTCTAGTCTCTCCCACAACCAATGTAACGTGCTGAACCACATATAAGTATTGCCTTCATTTCATAATATTAGGAGATATATCGTGTCTGCGTTTTTGTCTCGTTATGTATCATTTTTATTACCCCAGTTTAATTTGAGCGGAACACAACGACTTCCAGACATGAGGGAATCTTTGCAGTGGAGTATTCATATACGAAAACTACATGTTGCCTTACGCAATTCATTTTTTAGTGCAGGTCAATTTTGAGTGAACTAGGGCTTCATTTTCATTGCCATTTACAGGCTTCGATATATGCAACCAAATGTTTCAAGAGAGAACATGTTTATATTCTTGAAACGTTTCAGGCATACTCGTTGTCGGGCGGGGTAAGCGTTTCCATAAGTTTGTAGATCTATTTTGTAATTTGTCATCTTCAAGACTTTTCTTTGAATCCCGTTATAACTATCACTAAACACTGAACAAAGCTATCGTCCCATTTTCCCCAAAAATAATTCAAGAAATCATCAATGCTACTTAGTTACGTTGTAGATACGTAGCATGACTACAAAAATTATTTGTGTTTGTTATTACACTAACAATAAGCGTAAGTATTGTACCGTACCCACTTTCTTTGTCCGCATTGCATGATAAGAGTGTCCGATTGTGTCTTACATTTTGAATTAACTGTCATAATTTCCGTTCCCAATGTTATCTTAACGTTCACATTCACGCCTCTCTAACAATAGAAATATTGTTAAATGAGTTGAAAACACGGACACCTGGCCATGCATCGTAGTGGCAACAAATTCCAGCAATTTCGCATGTCCAAATGTCACAAACTAATTGCAACGAACTGCGGCAAGCAAAATCACTTCGTGTTCCACCTACAGAAAACTAATAGGAAGTGCTCTTGGTATATACGTTGTCCTTCGCACTTGACTCTACTTTACACTTTTAGTGCAGAATGTGCTTGGCTATTGTCATTTGGTACGGTGATATTAATTCCTATTCTCTTTCCACCAAAAGGTTAAGAAGAGCTACCGAAGCCAAATATCAAACCGAGGAGGCATCATAAAGCCACCACACAAAGGAGCGAAAATATTGGGTGTTAAGTTATGTGTGTGTGGTGCTGGTGCACTTTGCGGCGTTTGTCTAGTAAACTAGAGAAATTTTTCGGCACCGCAAACCGCCACCCAATACAAATACTGTATCTCCATTCTGCAGAAATGACATCGAAAACGATAAAAACACAACGTAGACGCACAAGATTAATTGTGTAGCGGAGTTTGTCACCATGTCTGCTACTTGCTTTCCAAAATGAGCCTTATACTCTGCAGTAAATTTATGAACTAATAGATTCCCAATAGTGGCTCATAACTTTGTTTTTGAGCAGACAGCATTTTGCATCATCGCATCGGCACAAAACAGATAAGAGGAGCGTTGTTGTCGTTGTCGTTGCGATGAAAGCTGCAGTTCTCCACGTTATCGCCAAGCGTGAAATGGTAAAGGAAAAATGCATTCTGACTCGCATGACGAATTATGTGAGCATACATTGAAGAAACGTTCAACCAGTTCAACCTCAACCTTCTGGCTGAAGAGATGAAAGGAATTGAGAGAGTAGAGTTGTTGTATTTTCCTCTCTCTCTCACTCTCTTGTTGTGTGGTAGTTATGATTAGATTGGTTGCATTGGATTGGGAAGGGATTGACAATAGAACTGAACGTACTCCAGCTTTTTTTATGTAATTGCTATCATTAATATTAATGCGCTAATATATTGTCACGGTATGGTATAGGGTCTATATATGATAATGACAACGTACCGTAACTTTCCCACAACAACACGAGGAACAACCAAGGATATCTAATTCCGGATGGAAAATCCTTAGTGCAAATAAGAAAATGCTCCGCTTTCGTAGTAGGAAAATACGGTATACCTACTGCGCACGAAGTATTTTCCAAGAATTATTGTATCAATACGTTTTAATTACTAATGACTATCTTCTCATGAGTATCCCAATTTATATTAATGCACTACTGCATTGACTATTTTAAATGGGAGGGAATCCTTTAAAACATGTTCCAAACTGATGTCCAACAATGGAAATTAATTGAGCAGACAATGGATGTATTGGATAGCTGCTCTAAATATGCACATATTTTACCCTTTGCAAATGCAACGCTTCGCTGTCAACTACCACCGACATTATTAATACTTATGAAGTCTGCTGCACCACATGCACCAACTCCAAACCAACCTAACCACCAATAGTAAAAGCTTGATGGCGAAATACGGACTTGGTGACTGGTACTATCGAAAACTTGTTGATGGCAGAAGTTTCTTTTTCTTCGTTTCTTGCCCATTTCCCTGTCACCAATTCCCCATGTGCCAACACATGAAAACTGGAACTTACGGTATTATCGAGCATAAACCCTCGTATTCCCCAAACGTAAAAAACAATGGAGGTGTATGTGTATGCATATCTACCTACAGTACATTTTAGTGGCTTCTTATTTTCTAATTAATTTGAAGTATCCATACTTTTTACGATATAATGTGTGCAATATTTATGTATGAATAGCGAACTGATCGCCATCACCAAATCACCAAAAACCTTACAAGGATGATTTTGGATTACCCCTCTTTCCTACCCTCGGTAGTCCATACTAAAACTTTCACGTTTCCCAAAGTGTGTCTGGTGGAATGGAAAGATGAGGACTTGGCCAACTTTTTAATGATAATAGGCATTCCCGCAAAGTGTAACTAATGACGTGACACATATCATTAACAATGCATATTAATTTTTTTTCTCTTGCCATTTATGCGTATATATTTTCACATATATCCGATGGATAACTTACCTTGTCCAAGAGGATCTACACAATACAATAACCTCATGATACATGGAACATGTAATAGCTTTTGAGCAATAGTACGAGTTATTAAATGAGGAACTGCACTAGCTCTTTTTTTTTAAAAAAATGTAGGTGTTCTACATGCATAAAAGTTTTCCTCGTCGTGGAAAATGTCACAAACTATTAGGGACGAGCATTTATTTGCAACAGTAATACCAAAAAAATGTGGGTAATAATTTCATACCGCGGGAGAGTAATGGTGGAAAACTTTTTAGTTATCAAACTTGCTGTGGTGGGCAGATAGTTGATAAAATATTGTCATACATTCTACTCGCGAAATAAATCAACCATGACTCCAGCTATAAATCCAAGCGACACGCAATATTTGTACGACCTACTCTATGTTTTGTCGATTTTTTTGTAGTACTGAAAGTACTGTATACAAATATCAACATTGCATTGCGATGTGCTACATCATCCGAAAATTATGTTGGCTATCTTGATGTCGCTATCCACTCGCTCAACAACAATGTTATCTGCTAAATGAGCATGAAAACTTGTTGCAATATTGACTCTGTTTAGCACTGAATTTGATTATTAGCCGAGAGAGAAAAGAAGTTCCAGAGATTCATATCATATTTTTTGTGATGTCAAACTTCTCCTCAACAATATTAAATTCAGAGTTTGACTTGAAGAAGACAAATGACATTAGAAGCATATGTCAACTTAAATATTCTGCGTATCTAAATTTAATTAGAACACTTAATCGACTTACCGTCAAAAGTGAGTTCTTAATACTAGTTCAGTTCGCCGTTCGCCCTGTTCAATTCCTTTTACAATCTAGAAAATTCAGAACCCTAAGAGGTTCAGGAATTGAAGTACTTCAAAGGAGGAGAAACTACTTAGCTACTCAAACTATATTTCAATTTTGTTCACGTTCACCGAAACTCGATACCGCAATTTTGTACGCTAAAAATAGCATATTTTCCGTTCTCTTTGCATTTTCCACTTTGACTTATTCCGCAGGAGTCCAGCTACGCCCTTACGATTTTCTTCTATATGTTACGGAAAACAAGTAAAAATTAAATTGCTCAAGTAACCCCATGACAAAACGTGATCAATCTTGGAGTCGTATCTCACTCCTTCAGCCACAGTGTATGTAGATTCAGAGAGAGAAAGAGCGAGGAGGAAATGCAGAGGATGGAGGAGATCCATAAACTTCGCACAGCTCACTTTGGCAACTAACCCTAGACTGGAAACTAGACTTGGGTGAAACTCGAGAGAAAAGCGGGGGACGGCATCCTGCAACAAGCATAATACACCAGGCAAACAGCCATATTATAATCTCTGCCGTGGTAAACGCAGAGAAACCCTGCTGGAGTGTGCAGCTCTCTCTGACCAACTATAAGCTTGAAACTTACATACACGTACTATGCCTCTCTAGTTGCTTTCTGCAAGATGTATAACGTTTAGCTGGAATCAATCTACACTACGAATATATCATACACGCAATATTCGTACTACTTGCTCGCTCCACTAATCTGAAACTGAAGTGGAGTGAAACTTAATTTCCTCCCAGAGATAATCAACTACTGGCCATATCTACATCTAACAGATCAACCAACTCTTCTCTTTCTTTCAACATCTATCAACTGTCGAATGCAAGACATCAGAAAGTTTATGAACGGGGAACTTACCAGATACACTCGCACACTTTCTCCATGAAATTGCATTATTATTTGGGAGGCTGCTTCTTTTAATAGAGGATTTATAAATATGTTTCTCGACAAAGCATCAATGTATTGGAACAATAATCGTGTAACATGATGGGTCAGGTTCATTAGGGGAATTAAGAAGCATACTTGTAAATTGACTAGGTTAACAAATTTTGACAGGACACACGTAAAAGGCCCTTGAATATATTTTGGATTGTGGTGTAATTAATAAATTAGTATCTAGACTTAACGGAGTGATATATGCACTTGTAACTCGCACGGCTATAGTGACCAAAAGCGTCTAAACTGTGTTAACTCTGTCATCATCACAGAAGAAAGTGAAACATATGGCAGCATAGGAAATAATTTGCAAGTAATCTCACTGTACGTCATTTATTTGGTTTCACGTTTCACAGGGTAGACAGAAACGGAGAATCTATATTGAAACCTAGACCAAAATTCGCCCAAGCTGCTCACGTTCGCTTTGCTCAGTTTCTGACCTTCATTTACGCCAGATGGTGAACTAGTGTGTTTGGAATTTGCATGTATGCTCAAGCTCAAGTCGAATAAAGTCTCTGGAGAGTGCAAAAGAAACTTTTTAAAAGGAGACATGACTTATGGTAATGTGGCACATGTGTGTGTGCATCAATGCACTGCATTGGTTTCAATTGACGGCGTATATGCTGGGTTTCCTGAGATATGCGAAGTGGAAGTTGGTTCCTGCTTTCTATCACACTTCAAAATTTCTGAATTTCCCATTCATCCAAAATCCAAACTATACACACTTTCAATTGTGCCTTGTTTCTTTTTTATTGATCACGTATCTGCAACTGGAGTTCCAAAGAGATTTGCATACACAAAGTTAAGAAAGTTAGTTTGGAGTTTTTTTCTGGTTGAGCGTGATTCCAGAGTTTTAATTGAATATATACGACGTGGCTTCTTTAGAATAGCCACTCAAGAATTTTGTAAGTGATCAGCAGCATCAATCTTTTCCAACTTTGCAAAACTAATTTAGTATTAAAAATAAACTGAGGGATGATGCAATACATACACATATCGTTGAATACAAGTTCAGCTCGATGAGAACAAAGTGAGAAATTAATATTTCATGGAGAAGTTCAATGTCTATAATATGGATCTTGATCTGCTGTAGACGTGATACAGTAATCGACTTGTAATAATGCACTTCGGAGAAATGCATACAAATAGTAATCGATAATTAAGCTTGGCTCTAAAAAATGTGCAGCAAATGTTGGTGACGATGACGACACTCGGGAAATCGACTCATGGAAAAATTAGGGGAAGCTGATTTATATTTATATTCCGAAATGAACCTTGCTCTAATGGTGTGGAAAGTCACGGTCTAGTTTTCATTGTCTTTCAACCTTCCACACACACATAAAAAGATTTTTGTTCAGAGCATACCATTTAGGCATTTTTACATAACCAAAATCCTATAAACTGAACATAAGGATTATTCGCTATTTGCACATGATGCAGAGGCCAGAATAGTCGTTTTCATGTGGCTTTTTTCGTGACAATTTTTTATTCACTTTTTAAAGTATTCGTGCATCTCTCAGTCTTCCGCTGACTGTCCACCACCAGTTACATGAAGATAGCTGCTGTGAGCTGAGCTGGATGGTGAGATTCCTTCGGATTATGATAAAATGGGAAATTTATGCTGTTCATACTTCCATCACCATCAAAAGATTCATACACATGCGAATCTGTAAAATGCAATTGTCTTCGCAATTTATTATAATACAATACCATGGCTGAATGTTACTTTCCTGACTTCTTGGCTTTTCATTCGATAATTTAAGAGAAATACAAGTTTTTTTCTTCTCCAAATCAGGTTTTTTTTCGTGAACCAAATAATGACGGTTTGAGTCAAGACAAAAATGTAAAATGCTAGGTGAACGTGCTATGTGCACGCTCTCACCTTTTTGCAGAAAAAGTGTTATCTCACAAAGAAACGTTGTATAATACTGGTAATGAAGTTTTAATATTAGACAGAAGTCAAGAATTACCGGCGTGATTGCTGCGAATGATTGTTACTTTGAATGAAAACCCCCGAAATATTTGGAATGAGGAAATGGGGAAATGACTCTCGCTATATATATTATTACTACACTTTGCGCATTCATACCCACACGACAAATGCGAAACACACATTGTTTTGACATTGGAAATGTAGGCTACTTCCCATTTTCGCTGTTCTCATCATTAACATACCTCAACTTGTAACGCCGTTATAAAATGGAATATTACATGTGGAAGTAGTTTTTTTTTGCAAACGACGACGTTGATTCCATCCGACTGACAGAGCATGGTTTCTTGTCTTTTTTTTAAAAAAAACTCTTATTTTCATATGATGCTAGCGCATGAATGACAGAGAGGATTAGCAGAGGAAAATTATTTTAAAACTGTTCAACACAACTACATGTGGCCGGGTCAAGAAACAACTTTTGCAACAAGACTTGTATGGTGGTGAGTTTGTGAGAGAGGTGCCGTACTTGGAAATCAATGTGCTGAAATGTGGTTGTGTCGTCGTGCTCATTGTTACCGTAAGTAAATGAAGGCATAAGCTCTTTGACCACGACGTCGTGCGTGCTGTACTTGGTGGCTTGTACCTTTTTTACGGGTCATTGTATTGTTTTCCTCACAACTACATCGTGCATGCAATTTTTTTGATAATGAAAAATGCGATATGTTTACTCAGACTCGGAATCATAACCCACCTCACAACAACAATGCACAACAAGGGAATGCATGTACATATAAATAGTTTTAAGTCGACAAGAGGTAAAGAACGTGATGGTCTCCAATCTCCAACTATTGTAGAATAAACTCGAGCCATATATACATACGTCGTTGTTGGTATATATCAAGAATGAGATATAGTATGGCTGGTGACTTGTAGAAGAAGATGATACTTCCATTTTGTCTAGTATGTTGTCCACAAACAGTCAGGGAAATGATGTGACCTGCAGGATTACGCCATACGAAGAGCGGCACTCCTAGTCCAAGCCTTGCGTAACGTTCAAAAGTTAGCTGTATAATGAGTACTGTTGCAAAGGAAAATATTTTTGTTGATAAATCAGTTAAACATGTCACGGCAATGCAATGTCCATTGCATTGGTCAGATGTTTTTTAAAACTAGCTCCGCTAGTCAGCTACTAAAGCTCGCACCTTGCCTGTTAAAATTTAATTGAATGTGTTACGGCAAAGAATGATTTTTTTGCAAACTTCTTCTGCAGAACAAAACGTTTCGTGAAGTCACAGAAAGAATTTCCCGGAAATCGCCACTATAATAGGATTAGTAGAATGCAGTTGCATTGGTTTGCTTTGGTACGTGAGGTGAGATCTTTACTTACAATACAATTAATGAGGTATGATAGTAGTCGTGGTTTTACGCAAAGTTTTGCGGTGTGCTGCTGAAGGGAATTTATACACGAGTTATATGGAAGGTTAGGGTTTTAAGATCCTGGACTATTAATATTCAGTGAGC
>JAQFZW010003056.1:0-14356 GCA_034687055.1 Heteromurus nitidus
GTTGCTTGGTCGACGACGTTGGGCTGAAATGGTTATTGATTCGTATCGTTCAACAGGCGTCGTCAACTCGACGCTTAGGGAATCATCATTCATTAAAATTATCCCTCCCACACTCCATTGATTGTTCTGCGTTTCTATCGTCAAGTGAGCTTCATAGTTTTCTGAAAAATCGTATTCAAGCTTTGCTGAGCAAACGTCATTACTCATCAGACTCATCTTCCCTTTGAGTTGACTTTGCTCAAGTTGGATTTCTGCGTTCAAGTCGTAGTGCTTCTCGTTGATGTCCCCGCTAACAGAAATGAACTTTTTGGGGGCTGTCAGTTCCCAGTTACCGGAAAATGCCAACTTTTTCAGTACGTCTACAGGGGTCTCTACTTTCACGTTGAAATTTGATGTAGCCCAGTTGAGGTTGAATGTGAATTTTTGCGGAGTCACGGCTGACAGTCCTTTGATATTGGTAGCCTGGGTGGTTTCCAGTAAAATTTGCCGGAGTTTCGAGAAGCCAACTACGGATAGTTCGGATAGTATTTGTAGTGTTCCAGTTCTTCTCAAATTTTTCGACTCAAAGCTCCCCTGAATACTTTCGTCCTCTCGTTTCAGAAGGAACTTGATTGCTTTGCTGGTTGGGGATGAAGCCATTTGTCCCTCGATGAGTACTTCGGTCCAGTTCGCGAACGGAGTTTTCATGTTGAGCAACACCTTTTTGGAGTCAACGCCTAGAATGATGGTAAAGTGTTGAGTTTTACCTGAGCTGTCGGTGACTGAGATGTACACGCCATGTGTCCCATATGAATAATCTCCCTGCTCTGGTCGATAAGCAATTGAAAATTCCCCAAGTTTCCTGCCCTCGTATGTTGCTTGCCCCCTGAGCTCGCTCATTCCTTCCAGGACGGCTTCAACGGAAAAGCTTGTGAATCCATCGTACGAGATCTTGGCACTCTTCGAGTCATCTCCCCATGATGACTCTATGACCGCTGCGTGAATGTTGGAGTTATCCTGGAGGTTTATTTGGCAGCTTGCACTAGCTCCTTGCAATTTGTAGTCGACTCCAAGTTGTACGAGGGCGATCGAGGGGAAGTAAGTGCTTGTTAGTTTCACGTGTGCAGCTCCTACTGACGGAGTTATCTATAAAAAAAGAACAATTACATTGCAATTTTACTTCCTAAATGGAAAAACATTTATTTATAAATGGAGATTGCTTAACTTACCAAACCAGAAGCTTTGAAGTTGAATATATTTTCCTGGTCCTTTGATAGGTACACGGACAACGTTGAATTTTCGCTTGATTGGATTTCAGCAAACGCTTCAATCGATCCGGTGAACCCTGACCTAAACCTGACCTTTCCATTTTGCCCATTGCTGTGTGAGTGGGTGTCAACTTGAATTTTTAGGATCAAATCGTTAGCACGGTTGGTCAAAGTTCCAGATGAGGAAACCATTCCATTGTCATTGCTGTATGTACCTTGGAAATTTACTTCATGAAATTTGTTGGAAGCAATCTTCAAATTTGATTCATATCCGGTTGCAGATTTCTCAATTTTTCCGTTGAGAGTAAAGTCAAGCTCGTCGACTATGGCTGTTCCTCTGATATCCTCAAGATTGTCTACGGCCAGGTCAACTGATAAATGTCTTGTCGATGTATACCTTCTCAGCCAAAACCTCTTCTCGTCAACTGGAATCAACTGCAATTCACTGGAGTGTTTGATTTTGTTCAAGTTCGTCACATCATGCTCAGAGCTCAAGGTCACCGATGGAATGGCAAGAACCGTTGATTTGAGGACGCAGTTCACCTTCCAATGTCTAGTTCCATGTAGTTCGAATTGGGATTCAGAGTCGATCAAGGAGGCTTCGTTACTGATTATCTTGACTTTAATGACTTTGTTTTTGGGTGCATTGTCATATTCAAAATTGATCGAAGCCAAGGGAAAGTTTGGAGTTTGACCCCAGACAGATGCAAGTTTTTGAGATTCCGAATTGAAATCCCATTTAACTCCAGCGGATGTTATGGTATTGTCAAGATCAGTCCTAAACTCGCCAATGTATTTTTGTGCATCTTTTCTGCTCGATATGCCCAAGGTAAAACGATTATCTGGAAGATTTACAACTGCGCTAAGTTTAGAATTGGAGATCCCATTCCAGCCTCCAGCGACTGTCATTTTGATTGCTCTCGAGAACCAAATTCCGTCCAGTTTATGGTGGAAATCATGCAAACTCCCAGCAACATTGATAAGAATTCTGGCATTGACTTTCTCCGAACTTTCTCCAACTGTGAGAGAAAGTTGCCTATTCTCACCGACCGGATCCCAAACTAGCGACCCGTCAACTTGCTCCACAGGATTCCAGGGTGACGTGAACATTGCCTCGATTGATGTTGGATTCTGTTGTGTCTTCACCAAAAGACTCACCTTTTGAGAATTTTCCGCTTCTGTTGTCCATTGAACTTGAGTCTGATAGGAGGAAACCCGCGACGCACTGAACTGATGATTTATCTCCATGGAAATCTACAAGAGGGATAACTTATCATGAAAAGTATTCTGTTTAATTAGAGCATTGACTTTGAAACCTAATTATCTCACCTCTGGAAGAAATGTGCATCCATGGAAATCAAATTTTCCCAAGTAACCTTCGTCAAGGCGAATAAAATCGAAGTCGATGAGGCTTTCCCTATCCCCATTTTTGAAAGCGATTTGGAATGACTTCCGTTTAGCTTTTCTCAGCACCAATATGCTTGCCTGATACTTCGGGTAGCCTGTAATGTCCAAATCAGTAGATACGCTGATTTCGCGAGATGAAAATACTGCTGCAAGAGTCCCGGTTCCAACAACGCTTTCCACTCCAGATGCCACTGTTGCCTTCAAATTTTCTCCATCGAATTGATGTGCCGCAGCAAAGGAGATATTTCTGTAGCCGTCAAACGGTGTGAATACATCCAATCCAATCTGCATTTCCTCAAAGGAAAACTTTGGCAGTGCGACAATAATCATGAATTTCTTATCTTGTTGCCAAGTTGCTTCGGCAAGAGCACTGATATCATCATAGCGGCCTGCGAAGCTCATCTCGTCGCCAAAGTAGTCAACTGTTGCAGACACAGAGTAGGGATCAAGATTCCCTTCCACTTTCATGTGGCTGTCGGGCTCATTATCCTTGTCGGGCACTATCAGGAATGTCACTGATATTGGCTCTGGAAGCATTCCATTCAACTGAAAATTATCCAAAACAAAATCATGAAATCAGTTTTCTCTCTAAAAATACAATTTATATCACATTTTTATGCATTACTCACACTCCCTTCGATGAAGATATGATTCTCCAGTTGCAAATCGACAATCAAGTTCTTCCCTCCGGACCCGATATTCTTGTACAGAATTTCGCCATTGTACTTCCTCTCGTTCAGTGTCACCTTCCCTTCCAATTTGTGGGAATATTTTGTATGACTGTAGTCCAAGCTGGTGCTCATGCGACTACTATAAGGCTTCTTCCCTTCGAACTGAACTTGGCAGCCAATGTGACTCTGCTTTTCTGTCGCGGAGAAGCCAATGGAACCGGAAATGGGGACGGTGGTGAAACCTCTAGCTCGGAATTCAATATTGTGATCCAACTTCAAATTATTTGACCTGTTCATGTAGAGTGCGGTTGCCTTCAAGTCTCGAGTTTTGTTCAAATGAACCAATAGCTCGGCTTCAAAATCTCCTCTCTGTTTCTCAAGGAATGATGCCTTGAAGGTGTATTCTGTATTTGGCCAGGTTGCACCAGCGTCTAATGATTTATGGAGGAGATCGTCAACAGCGCTGATATACTCAATATTTGAATTGAATTCATTGTCAGTGCCAAGACGACCCAGAAATTTTGTATTAAATCCTTCAGTGGTTGCCCTATGTGCAAATTCAATTCTGTAATCAATATCGAATTTGGTGCAAGTTAATGAGGATTCAAATCGCCGCTCGGAGTGATCTACTGAATTTTGACGACTGAATAAAGTGTGTCCTTCCCAAGTCGTTTTCCCCCAACCAATTTTCATGCCATTCTCACAGAAGCCGTGACTCGTTTGGGTTTCCCAGT
Organism: Heteromurus nitidus; assembly: GCA_034687055.1. NCBI lineage: Eukaryota > Metazoa > Arthropoda > Collembola > Entomobryomorpha > Entomobryidae > Heteromurus > Heteromurus nitidus. The sequence goes on from JAQFZW010003056.1 coordinate 4,060, forward strand.
GAAAGTCTAAACTATTATCAGGAAATTGTGTGGATGTGAATCCGGCTGTTATCAGCGTCTTGGCGAGGGACCCTTTCTGACCTCTCTGAACTTTCAAGCTCAAATCTGCTGAATGCATTTTCTCCTTTTTCCATGAGTATTCCATCGATGTTTTCGCACTCCAATGTCCCAATTTTCGTCGAAGCTGTGAACGTACATTGCCAGTCAAAATGTAAGACTCAATTGATAATGTGGCTTCCTTCACTTCCCCAGATCCAATCATTTCACCTGTTAAAAAGAAATACATAAATTTATATATTATTGATCTCTTCTCAATCACAAAGCTTTCAACTAATTTTGCACATTGCTGGAAACTTACCAAGAACTTTGACAGGAGTTTCAGTGAGATGCTTCATATTGATTTCAATGGCAATCTTGTCTTCGTTATTTGCCTGCGGAGTCATGTCAACCGTTCCTTTTAAATCCATTACCGGCCGCCCACGCCAAGTGATTAGAACGTGAGGCTTCATAATGTTGCCATCATTTTGGATTCCAGTGTTGAGAAGGAAATTCGTTTTCTCATATGATGTCAGCGATAGCTCCAAGTTCTTCTGAAACTGTGTATATATTCCTTCGGCTCGCAATGCTGTTGTCACGCTATCCAGCCCAAAAGCAATTTTACCCATGCCCCGATCGAGGAGAAAGTCCCCAGCAATCCGTCGATTAATTCTGGACCCGGCCGTATCAAATACAGCATTAAACTTGGTCGACGAATGGTCACTGTCATATTGATAGTCCACCGTGTAGCCAGTAAAGTTGTCCGTTTTCTCCAGGTACAATCGAGCAAACGTTGGTTGGAGAGGAGTGAATGAGATTGTGGATGGGATGTTCATTTCAAGGCAAAGTTTGATGCCAACAATATCCGAGGTTGAGTCAGAAGTGCATGAATTAGATGTAAAGGCAGGAGGTGCCGTATCAAGAGTTTCGATTATAGGTGCTTGGCCATTTGGTCCAATCAACAATAATTCTGAGGAGACATCTAGGATTTCTTGCTTCTCTTGGGGCACATTGATGGATGCATGTAGTACATTCTTCCCTTTCACCAATAAATTTACTTCAACAGCGGTTGAAGATCGGAGAGTATTGTGAAGTTTGAGTCCACTACGAATCGGATCTTGAGGCTTGCCAATCAGGAGTGCAAGGGTACCGTCCACATTTATTGTTGTGCTTGGTCTCAGAGTTCCTTCGATGTCGAGCTCTTTGGATTGAAGGAATCGCCCAACATTGAACTTTCCTTTGGCTATCATGGTAACGGTGGCAGCTGTGTGGACGCCCAAGCTTAGTGGAAATCCTGAGCTGGTCGAAACGGAATAGCTTGAGTCCAGGAGAATCATGGATTTGGAAAATTCTGATTTTTTCCCTGTGCTCAGGTTATCCAAGATGCTTCTGATGTTAAACCAGCTCTTTCCTGATTCGTCGACGACGTTTGGAATTGAAGTCTTGTCGGATACTTCGAAGTCTTTGTACATGATTTCGTGACCGAATACCCTTGTGTAAAATGAGCCACCGGGAACCTTCTCTTCCTCGTCGGTTTTCCCTTGGTCATAAAGATAGCCGAGTCCTTCAGTCTCGTCTGCAGATACACTTCGTTTCACCCTACTCGAGTCTAGGAACTCAGATACTCTGGTGTCAGGAAAGTACCCTTCCGGTCCAAATGCTTTCTCCAAGAGTTGTTCCATGCCGTGCGCTCTCACCTCAAACTCCCAGATGTTTACGGATTCTCCAAATAACTGGAGGGTTAAGTTCAACATTCCACTCTTTGGGAAGAAAGACTCCTCCGTGAAAATTATATTCGAGTCGAGCCCACCTCCGACATTCCAATCATTCCAGAACGTGGACGCCTCGTAATTTCTCGAAAATTTCCGCGCGTCGGTACTAAATTTATTTTTCAAAAATTCATTTGAGAGCAGATCGCGAATTTCTTGTTTCTCTGGTCTATTTGTCTCCTGAAGATTTGTGAGGAAGGTCCAAACGAAGGAGCCAACTAAATTATTTTTTTTACAAAATTTGTCCCTTATAAAAATCCAACTGCTCCAGGATTTTATAAATATATATTCATTAGATAATCACATATTAATTTACCTTGATTGACAGACTCTGTGTAGAGGACGGATTTGACGAGTTCCATTGTATGTCTGTTGGCACATCGCATTATTGCTTGGAAGGCTTTAATACGTACCTCAGTGTTTTCATTGTTATCCGTGAAGAGATCGATCACATCTTTGTTGTCGTACGAAGAACAGGCTAATCTTCGGAGAGACTCAATTGCCGCAAGACGAATTTCAAATGGGTTCGTTCTCTCCTTCAAGCACCTTATGATAACAGGCTTTTTATTAACTTCCTCTGAGACAGGAAGCTCACCTGCATTTCCGATCGCTTTCAGTCTGATGATCATTTGACGAATACTTTCTGCGTTGAGGTGTTTTGGTGTACAACTAGTTCCCATGAACGCCGTGAATTTCTCCAGGACATCATTGACAACAACGTCTCGGTTGCAAGAAGGATTGTTTTTGCAGTACGAATTTACCAATGAGGAAATGCCCAAGAATGCCTCGGTTGATGGATTTTCTTCCAGGACAGGCTGCATAAATAGATGAAAACATATAAATTATAACACCGGCATCTTACATGTGTATTTATTAATTGTAAGTGTGCCAGTGTCACTAACAGAAACTACTCTAATCATCGCCAACGTTGGATGCTTGATAAATGCTAGCGATGTCAGCCAGCTTTTGAGAGTTCCTTCCTGGAGTCTATCTTGCAATGACAAATCTCGAAGAACAGCCAAAGATGATGCAGTTTCAACAAGAGGCAACGCCTGAAGAATGTAGTTCTCTTTGGATGTCTCAAAAGTCTGGTCAACCACAGTCCGAATACTTGATTCGCTCGACTTTCTCATGGCTTCCACCAAATCCACAAAGAGCTGCGGCGCGGCTCGTGTGACTTGTGGGAAGCTGGCTTTTTCCAAGTAATCCACGATTTCCATAAGTTCCCTTGAATTGTCTTTATCGCCATCCAATGATTCCTCTGACTCAAAGGTCAAGTCCTTTTTAATGTAAACGCCAAGATCTACCGGGAAACATTAAAAGAAATAAGAAATTATTTTTCAAATAAATAAACTAATAAAATACAAACGAATATATATTCTGCAATAAACGTTCTCAACTTACCACCGCCACCATGCCTTTTTGCGGAATGTTCTGAGACATACACCAAACTCTGAACAATGGTCGTGGTTGCACCACTACCCCGCTGCTCGAAAGGCCTGAAATGCTGCTCCTCTTGACACTGAACATCTTCGATACGTTTGTTCCTTATGGTTTGGTCACATTGAACATGTCCCGTCAGCAATGGGATGTTCTGAATAGGAGAGCTGGATGTATACGGCACCGATTGAATTGCCGAGAATTGTGTTTGGCGAGCCGTACATTTTGTTAGATCCTTCAATTTTTTGAATCTCACTCCACCACCCCACGACTCCCCGTCCAAAATATATTCCGTAGGGCACCTGCCATTGATATCGGCCTATACAAAAAAATTAGAAATAGAAGTAAAGATCATGTAGTTCCATGAATTTGGGGAGCAGAGATTGTAGTGTTTTTTTTACCTCGTAAAGGATATTCGAAGAGGACAAATCTTCCAGGCTGTTTTGTATCATGGAGATAATTCCGCGTTTCACATTTCTCACCCATACATCATCTTTCTGATTAGCACAAATCTGTTCAATCTTCCCATCCTGAAACCCGGCCAAAATTGGATTTGATTCCAGTTGAGCTTCAAGCGCTCTGAATTGGAACGAATCTGAGTCCAAGGGAAGATACTGAGGTGACCCATTTGTGAGATCTGTGAAATGGACGTTTTTTAACTGAAAAACAAAGAATGAGTATTTATGTTAGCTTTATGGTGACGAGTAGCTCGAGCTCATTGCATTGTTTCATTGCATTCGGAGGGGACCTCTTAAGGGCATGTACCTTAAGTTGAAGATTGCACGGAGAGATGGATTCAAGTTCCACATTTGCCGACACACGGACATGGGACTCTTGGTCAGATCCTTCAATTATCCTAGTCTTGATGTCCGTAACATAATCGTAAACGTACGTCGTACTTGGTTCGTAATTAAAATTATTTGCCTCTGCAAAACAAAAGTATAGATAAATCAGAACGTTGAAGATTCACTCACTCGTCAAAACATCCTTATTTTCTTCATGCTAAGATTTACTTACCCTTGCAGAAGGACACGCATTGTGGCGCAGATCGTTGTCCTGTAGGACCTTTATGAGATAATCGAGAAGATTCATTAGCCATATCAAATATTTACTCATTTATGAGATGTAGTCTTATGAGTCATATCATGAGCGTGTGTGCCATCATTATACTTATTTTTCTTCACGTTTGGTAGCACACTTTGAATTTTACAATAATGTTCCCCAGTATCTTCGGCTCAGAATAAATAAAAAGAATTTCTTTGTGGCCGACGACAACAACCCGTCATCTCACAACACATGCGCCCATTTATACAGATTGGTATTTCTGTGATAATTATATTAGGTCTTGGACATGTTCACAACTATTCCTGTTCATACAGATCGATCATAAACGTGTTTGTCAAATTCCTTTCAGAATCAGCAGTTTAGAGTTGAAGACACGGAAATATTATTAATAGAACCACAATGCTTAACTACACTATTAATAAGTTGACGTGGAATTGAAATTATGAGCATTCGTGTTATCGTTTTAAATATATTCCCTCCATATATTTTTCATGTATGCATTCCCGTGAGCTTTTGCTACTATCGCCACACTTTAAGAAATTATGAGTTCGAAATAACGGTTGACGGTTACCTGTGATTCTTTCAACCCTTTAGGTTTAGGATCCCTGTTGCAAAACCGCCCTGATAATAACCGGTTAGAGTTACGAGTTATTGGAGATTTTTTTGAATCATGATTGATGCAATGGAAATAATTTGTCATGCATGTCGCCAAGCTAGTTCCTTTAAACAAAAGCTTCTTTCATTCAGTCATATCTGCCCTGGATGTCTGATGTTTGTAACCTTCACGTGTACTCTTCTGGAAGCATCATTGCCTCAAAGAATATTAATCACACGTATGCAGCTCATGGCAATGAGCGCATATTATCATGCATTCGAAAAATTACTCAGTTCGTCTAGTACCTAAATTACACGGGTCATCTCACATTGGGAAATATAATTAATGCTGGACAATTTTAAGCGATATTAACTGTTTGGTCTGCTCTCGTAGCTTAGCTTAACTTGGCTGGAAAAAGTGTGTGAATGAATGTATTGTTAAGATAAGATGAGATGAGACCTACGATAATGGTTTCTTCAAGAATGACGCAAACATACCAAAAATTTGCAAATTTTCCAGAAAAAAAAACATGGAATTTTTTCCTTGTTCAATCCGTCGCCAATTCAAGAACTTACGATTAAAAACTCCTCAACTTGAGTCACTTATCAAAACTTTATATTGCATAAACATTTATAATTAATACACATACACATCTGCTAAGCAACTGCATAGTTTTCCGTTTATGGTGGAAACTTAAAATGTTGAGGCCAGTGCCAGTCGATCGGATTTTTCGAAATTTTCAAAGTTATCTAATTTGCATTCAACTAAATGCCACAATCAATGCCTGACCACGTTTATGCACACTGCAAAAATACCAGCGTAACAAAATATGAAGAATTTAAAATACCTCAAAAAGACCCATTAAAGCGTAATTGCAACCACCCACCAATCACTATTGCACCGAGAAAACTCAAACAGCATCTATCTCTGCAGATCAGTTTCGCCAGTGCTTATAATACTCCCCCGCAAGTAGTGATCTTGCAACTGCTTAAATCAATGTAAACTAAAATACTTAACGTTCCGTCGTCGCTCCTCTCATTGCCATTCTTTATCAATAAATTAATACTCTAGAAACGGAGATAATTAATTTTGAAAACAACTGTCAGCAATAATTACCTGAACTAACTAGATGCGCAGTGAGTAAAACAGTGCTCAGGAAACAGAGGAGTTTAAACGTAGGCTCACTCGTCCAAGCGAGTCTAGCCATTTTGCTAAAAACGGTTGAAATTGATTTATCGAGACCAGTTTGGTGAATGATGATCAACTGGAGAGGTAATCGTCATTATATACATCAGTCTAAACCTTTTCCAGCGAGGATTCGAACTTTGAACTTAAGAGAACGGAGAAGAAGAAAATTTATACTTGGAGTTGGAGTTGTGTAAGTATTAAAAGTTCATATTAGGCATATAACGATACATGTCGAGATGATTCAATTTCAATTCATGCTTTTTAGAGAAAAACATAATAATTCCTGTCCTTCTTTAAATGAATCGTCACAAGAAATATGTGATAGCAACCACCCAGCTTAGATTGTTTACTGGAGGAGATGTTTGGCTTGACCTATGCTATCAATAAAAAGCGATGAAAGTAGAAACTAACTGCGCATGCATTTTCGGCTGGTAAAAGTATATTAAAATGCGTATTATTTGAGAGAGTGCAAGTTTTTCCCTATTTGAGTTCTCGTCACTTGTTTTACCGTTGATGGAAGGAATATACATGTCTTTGGAGAACGAACAAAAATAAAACTTGAATGAGTGACAACAGAAATACCTGTTTCTTCAATCCATCCAGAAATTAATGTCAACAAATCAACAAAATACACATGGATGGATAAAGTGAGTGTTATCAATTTAATTAATGTCAGTTTTTTGATGGAATTGACACGTTTTGGTACACATTCAACTCGAACTTTCGTTTGAGTAAAAACGTAATTTTTCGCGTTTGGTTGAACAAATTAAACGCGTCGACTACCACCCTTGGGTGAACGTAATTATTTCTTAGTTGGAATATTATAATTATTGACGCTTCCGCATAATATACGCATCTTACTTTCTAGCATGCATCGGATCTTGGAAGTTGATCGTCTTTAAATTTAGTCACTTGTGCTTTAATTGTGCCTTAACTTTACAATAATCAAGTGTTTAGTAGCAAAATTAGTAATTTTACTTTTTACGAGTTGTGTACTTCAAGGCAATATAAAAGTTCACAGCGATAGTCATGATCTCGCACACGCACAAAAAGTAACCAGAAACTCCTTGCATTTCAACAGATTCAATATTTTTAAAAAACGTTGCATTTCCATGAGAAAATCATTTCATTTTCCTCTTCCTCTTCTCATAACAAATGGAGCCACAATTTTACTATAATCATGAGATCAACCTAGCTTGAAAATTTGGAATCCCTTGCCATTGTTTGATTAAACTTTTAGCATCATAGTATTACAATAATTTGGTAAATATTCGATTTCTCATGATTAAACTAGAGGGGTAATATGCACACCCACTGCAGATCCAAGTTCTGGTTCGCACAGCAATAAATCAAGCCATTATAAATCATTAGTATTACTTTTTATTCGTGTGCAATGAGAACTGGGCTTTGCGTGGAGCACATCTCCAATAAAATCATGCTCTTTTCCCGATACATGTTCCTTCATTGCATCATACATGCAGCTTGTAATTTAATACTCAGATTTTATGAGCTCTTATGAAATTATGAGCTCTTATGGTTTTAATGATTTCCTTTGTTTCGTCACGTGCCCTTGTGAGTCAGTGGAAATTGAGCTGGGCTAATATATATATGTAGCATGTGCGTTCCGTGTACACTGTGTGTCAGCGTCACATGTTTGCCAAACTGCAACTTGTACAAATGCACGATGAATGCGAATCCATGTTATTTTATATAGCACATTTTCCATGAATAGGCTCCAGGCAACCCGTTGCCACTCCCGAGATGAACCGAGCCGATTGCGGGAATCGGTGTTTCTTCCATGCCCATGTATTCCGTTTAGCATAGAAGTTTTCCTGGCATGGACATGGTCATATAAGATATTGGTCGCATGAAGTAGACAGTAGACACATTGCAACTCTCAAGCGTAATTGTGATTGTAAAAGCTCAAGGATAACCGTTTTGTAATGTACAATTAATTATTATTATAGCGCTGTGAAACACCGCAACAGGATGTTACGATGGCGAAACTCAAGATATTACAATTACAAATTACCTAAAATTCCGCATAAATAATAGTGTGTCGAAAATGTCCATCAGTTCTCCGAATACCAGCTGCTTTATTATTCGAAGAAACATTCTTCTCGACGAAGCATTGCAGCAGCGACATTAGCAAGCTCAATCAAAAATTTAGTTCACTCTTAAGCCTTCAATTTTATAGACCTAATTTCCAAGCTGTTATATGCCAGATCATTAAAGCCTTGGAGGCTGGCCGTCTCACACAGAAATTCTTAACCCTTTGAACTGATGAACGTCTGTCTACTTATCCACTGATTGGTAAAACGCATCACACGCAACTTCGCAATTTCATTTGTGGGGATATCTTTCTCTCGGTAAGATTTCAATTGTGGCTTAATAATACATTTATTTTTCGCAATGGCCAAAAGGTGAAGTTATACTTTTTTACAGTAAGTTTGTTTTTCAGTCTACACTCATGCGGTAGACCATGACCATATTGCATCTCGCATATTGCAATACCTGAGATAAATTTTTCACTACTCATCAGTTGTCGGAAGCAACAACTGGTCAGAGTTTGTGCATAGATTTGTATAACTTCTTTCCTGGAAGTTGAGCGTTTGGAAGAGATATTTTCCAATTCCAATTTGCACTTTCTTAGATAAATGGAGGCGTAAATATATTGCATTTTGCATATGTACGTATGTACATACATAAGCTGACGTGTGCATATGGTGGGCATTTTTGAGTAGCTCCATTAATCGCAGGACATGAACTTTGAAAGTATGTTAACTACCCATTGTCATCGGTTCCGAGTATCATGTACTTACTTGCTTAGTTAAGCTACGAACGTTTGCTGACCACGATTAATGTTGTACGTGATGCGTGCATTTATATTTGAGGTGGCGAATTGTAGGAGTACATGACCCATTATCGTGAGTCATCGTATCTGCGACAACACCGCATCTATCTAATGTCATTTCGCATTCGTGAATCGGCTACATGCTATCATTGACTAGTCTTTTGGAGAAAAAAATGAGATATGTTAAAATCATTTAGGACTATCATCTTGTGAACGTGATGATTCCCAACACTGCTCATGGAAACTGACATAACATGTACATCAGCACACATATACCAAGATGGAAGTTAGACTTGTAAATGTTGACGAAGTAGTTTGGTTAGAAAATTATTACTACAAGATTTGCTTGTCTCTTCACGTCTTTACTTACACTCGGGAAGAGAGCGAAATGTAATTCGCAAATTGAATTTAATGACACTCGCAGTATTGTGACCATTGATCCTGCCTCGTTGGGGCATTCCACTGTGACGATGGCTGGCTTGATTAGTGTCAACAAGATATAGGAATTTGCATTCATGGATATTTTTTGGCCCATTTTGCGTTTTAAAGTGTCATGTATTTTCTTATGGTGTATAATACCCATATATTTCAAATGCACGATATATACAATATGCTGCAGACGGGACTGGATGATATTTTTATATAACGCTCTTATCAATGCATCTGAAGATAGGTCGTCATGAAAAAAAAACAGGTAGATTATGAAATGATCTCGGTTTATCAATAGTGAACTTTACAATCCGTTGTCTATCTTTCATCATTCAAAAAATGCGAGGATTAATGACATGACAGAAAGTGTGAGGTGCATGATGCAAATCAAGCTTAGGAAGCTAAAAGCTATACGTGGGTGGATTTTGGATAATGCTCACATTCCAAACCAAATGTCAAAAATATAATTATATGAGCGTAGAGTAACGTACTCGTCTCTGAAAGAGATGCGACGACTTTTTGCGATTCTGCATTCAGGCATCTCCCAACTTGGAAATTCAAATGATAAGTTAGCTAATTGTATACCTTCCTATGGAGCACAATATAATTGCGAGGTGCATTTACACTACGTATACCAACTGGTTGTCACGAGGTCGTACCGTACATAGGTCGCTCTTGTTTGCAACCGTTGCATTGATGGAAGGGGTGTGTGGAGTGGAGTCAACTTGACTCAAAGAGACAGTTTTGTTTTATTGTTTAGTTCCTAACATACAAGCCATTTCGCTGGAAGATTAAGACCTTTCGCAGGAGCGTTAGATTCCACCCCAGCAAACATTAGCCGGATGAAATTTTATGGGTCATGTATCATAAATTGAAGCGTAGAAATTTAGAGTCTCCCTTTGAGATGAAAATGAATGGGCA
>JAQFZW010003057.1:0-14356 GCA_034687055.1 Heteromurus nitidus
GTACAAATCTGAAATATTTTTCAATAATTTGTTGAAAATGTTTCTTTTTATATTAAACTTTAATTGAGTACTTATAAGTCGTTATAATTATTAAAATATTAATAGCGAAATAAAATACTAGCAATTAATATAATTATATGTTTGGAGGGGAAAAGGCCGCGAGGGGAAGGGCCTATAGGGGAAAAGTCCACGAGGGGAAAAGGCCGTAAGGGGAAAGGGCCGCGAGGGGAAGGCCCTAGATTCGTAATGACGTCATCTCCATTTCGCATAAAAATCATCCGTTGGAACGGAGAGAATTGGAATATGAAAGATGATTTTCGAATGTTTGGAGGTTGAAAGACGCAGTAAAACAAAAGATTATTCTTAATTTTTAACAAGATTAAAGATGGTTCGCATATAAAGATGACCCAAAAGATGGCCAGATTTCAAGAAACTAAAAATCCAAGTTTTTCACGTAAAATAGCAAAACATTATCACATAATACTTTAGGTGTTTGGATCTCTGGCTGAAGATGAAAATGAACATGTTTTTCATTTTTGCGCAAATAAAAGATGACTTGAAAGAAATCAATTAATATAGGAATATTTTGTTTTACGATTTAAAATTTATAATCATAACCAGATTAAAATTTTGAAATAAAACTTAAAGGAAAAACCCCAACAATATTCAGATATTTCTGATGACAAGTTAAAAATAAATTAAAATTCCTACAACTTGACGAAAATTCATCAATGAAACTTATGGTACTTGATATTAAGCATGAGATGAAGCCTAGTCAGTCAAATAAGCACAATTAATCACCAGCGTATATTTTCTCAAAAATCGATATTAAAGGTTGCATTTTGTGTAGTACTACGTCTGTGGACAACGCAGAATATGATGACGCTGTTAGCCGTTTTTATTCCTTGATTAATTAATTTCTGTGTACTATATCGTTTGTATATGTGTACTGTATGGTTCCGTTTCATTCATTCAGTTTGGCATTTGCCCTTTTGAAATTTCACTTGTATTTAATCTTTCATTCTGTCCTTAACTTAAAAAAGGAATAATTTTTCGATTAAAGCTTGGCTAAAATCGTGCCACACATACTTTTAAAATCTATCGTGTATATATATGTATAACATTTCCAAAATATAATCAAAGCAAACACAAAGTTCGAGCGCTAATGAAAATTATCAAATATTAGTGAATAATAGCAATAGCTTGTCAGCAAAATTCGTTTTAGCATGACTGCCTAGGCCTCATCTCATGCTTCATATCAAGTAAAGTTTCACTGATGAATTTTCGTCAAGGTCAAGTTGTAGAAAATTTTAATTTATTTTTAACTTTTCATCGGAAATATCTAAGTATTGCTGGTTCTCCGTTTTAGTTTTACAGTGGTTCTTGGAAAAGCTTTTAAAAAATTAATTCAAAATGTGTTGAATTTTTACTTAGAAAAGTTACTTACCACGCTGAGTTTTAGAGTAAAATTTCAAATGTTTGGCTGATATCAGAATTTTAAAGTATTCCCTTCCATATTTTAAAGTCGTAGAGCAGGAATCCGGCGTTGGATTTTGGAGTTAAGTTACAGTATTGAATTTATGGGGGAAATACTGTAACAAATTTTAAGCAAATAAGTAATTTCAAGTTTTCTCAAGAACCTTCTGTGAAATAGGGTGGGTGGGTTATTTGAGAAACTGAACAAAATTCTTCAGCGCGGACGACTCTTGCGCCTTTCTTATTGGAAGTTTTCCATTTGTCGTCGTCTCCCGTTGTCTTTCCCGTCGCCACGTTTTTCTCTGCCCGGCCTTGGTTGTCGTTGATAAGCAAGTTGTTTGGGTCTGAAGTTGTTGCTCCCTCCCCCATTCTGTCTCCGCCTTGTCTGTTACTTTTGGTCGAATAAATTTTATGTTGGCTTCTCCCGTCTTCCTCATTTCCAACAACAGATTCACCATCTTCTTACAAAACTCAGAGACGGATCATATCCCCGGCCTTTTTAGTGACCAGCGCTAACTTTTCATACAAATGTCCTGGGCATGAACTCATTATTTGGAACCTTAACAAGTGGTTACCCAAGTTGAACTTATCATTTGTAGCGAATTTCTCCGGACGTCAATCCTTGAAGGAACTGCGAATAAACTCTGAGAGGAAGCATAGAGAACAATATCTAATATATAAAAATAATATTTTTTTCTTTTGCCATATTTTCATTACATTTTGAAGGTTTCTAACTTCGTACGTATTCATAGCAACCACTACGATTACAATCACCTGAACGGAATGGTGGTATGTCAGTCTGCAATAAAAATGTTTCCATGATGAATTTCGATTCTGCAAATCGATAATGAGCTAGTATTTCTCTAATCGGAGAACGAAAATGACTTCTTTTTTTTAAAATAAGATGAAACTTTTCACACAAGGAGCTTTAGCAAAGAGAACTCTAAATCCAACAAAAATTCGGTTACATGTTACGTATTTTCGGAGATATAGTCAAAAATTGGTAAACATGCAATGTTGCCCAGATCTCCGAAACAGTTACAGCTATCGACATGGGGTTTTCTGCAGTTGCTAGAGCAAGTGCTAGTGAACCTAGATAAGGGCTTTGTGTTTCCAAATTATAGTTCAAATTTGCACTATATAGTTTAAATTAATTGCTTTGAAAATTCAACTTCAAAATCGAAAACCGCCCTCACCGTCGTAATCTACGCCCTCATTTACATCTAGATACACATGAATTTTTTTTGACTGTTTTCGAAAATTAAAAGGGTACTCTTTTTAGTAAAGCTATATGAACATGTGTAAAAAGTTTGGATTTTTGTTGGAAGAACGGAAGAAGTAGTCATTTACACTCTCCGAAATGAGATGTACTAGCTCTAATATTTAAGTTTAAAATAATTTTAAAAAATATCAATTTTTACCACAACATGGACCTTCGTGACCTGCCAAGAAACTGTCTTCTTTGCATGTCGTGAGTGAGCAACCTTTCCTCAACTTTATGGAGCTTCCCATAAAATCCGTCTGGATTAGTGACTCGATTCGTCAAGGAAATCGTTGTAAAGTAAATTTTCGCAGCCACCCTGAAGATATAGCCTCTGTCTGACACAGGTCAACTGCTCCATGTGGATTCTTGTGAGTTGCATTCACCCCTTCTTGAGGTTGTACTCTTTTTTAGTAGGATCAATGGGAGTGGCGCTCGGGGTTCGCTCTTGCCTTGATTTGTTTGCACAGTTGATATTCCGAATAATTCTATGAAAGAAAAAACGTGGAAATTGGAGCTGCAAATTTTGTAATTTTGCATTATGCAGATACATATGGTATATAAATATGTCCAAATACTCACAGAAAGACATTTGATAAAAAATTCAAAACGTCACGCAAGGAGATCCTATCTCCACCACTACCACACGTGTAATGACGCTCTGACGATGAGAAGCGAGAACTTCACAACTTGATCGGAAGGTTGGTTATCACACAATGTGAATTTGTTTCAAGTGGAGCATAAATTTAGCACGCAGAATACTTGTAATTCTGAGAGAGAAATATTTTTATCAGCAACAGGTTTTCACAAATAAAAGAACAAAAATTGCAATGAACTTCACCACAGTCTTGGTCTTGGTGGTAATGAACTAGCCATCACCGCAGGCTCAGTAGGCTTCCAAGTGTTAAAGCACCTCAACTCATAAAGGCTGCAAAGAGTTCCAGTTTGATGTTCTTTTGCAGATTGAACATAATCTGCGCAAATTATACACATGTATAATACATACATACAACAATACTCAATACTCAAATCATCCATCCAAGCTTCTTTACACAATCAAGCATGTATTTTTCATTTTCCCTTTTTTGCTGTCAGCCTGAACCGGTTTCCCTATTCGAGCAAGACGTGGAGTGGGTCACTACTGCCAAGTTTACGGGACCATTCCCTATAGCAAGTGTAGCAAGTCTGGAGTGTGTGTAGCTCATCCATGCCAGACAGACAAGCTGCAAAAAAACATGTTCAAGAAGACAAACGAGTATCTACATGTTATAGAAATTGGAATGTAAGTGGATTGAAAAGATGAGTTGGTGAATGAGAAAATTAAATGTAGTGTGCAGAGATTTCGTGGTATTTGTTCCCTTATATTTTACCAAGTAAAAATTGCCATACGTACACAAAAAATTCTGGAATACTTCTGCAACCTTTATCATTGAGAAAATGGTTGAAATCACTTCAACAATAACCTCACAAGATTTATTCATGCACGAGGCTTCCTCACTCTTCTTCGGCTATTTCAAGTGATTTGTTCATATTTTCATATTTCACGTTGTTTTTTTTTGTCATTTTCAAACAAAAACTCAGACCAGAGATATACTTTCAGTATGGATTGGCAGAGGAGCGGACTATCGGCCCCACAATTATTAAGTGTGAAGCCGATCGGGGAGGATGACCTTGAAAAGCGGCCTTCGGTTGTGGTGGTGCGAAATTGTAAGAAAAATTATGGGAAATGTACCGTCATAGAGGGGCTCAACATGACTGTAAAGCAGGGAGTGATGTAATTTTTTAAAATAAATAAACTTTTAGCTAAAAATTAAAAGGACAAAAAATTTGGAAAAGAAACGACGTAATATTTTAATTCATGTTTTTACTGTTTTTTTTGGGCATTGACAGATATAGCTTTTTGGGAAGCAGTGGATGTGGGAAAAGTACTACGCTCGAGTGCATTGTTGGCCTGCGCAAGTTCACATCCGGGAAGGTTACTGTGTTTGGAAGGGAGCCAGGGGCAGTTGATAGTGACGTTCCAGGGAAGTCGGTTGGATACATGCCACAGGTTTGAAAAATATGAATTATGTTCTGTAAGAAATAAAATAAATACTTTGTTTCGTATTTAATAAACCAACGAAAATTTCATTTGTGAAAAAACCCAGGATTATTCGCTTTATAAACAACTCACGATTGAGGAAACATTGATCTACTTCGGAACACTGAATGGGATGAACTGGTTTGAGATTTCAAAGGCACTTGTGTTTTACCACGATTTGCTCAACCTACCAAAATATTCCAGTCTAGTTGGCTCCCTGAGGTTTAAAACAATAATTACGTCATTTCCCATTTGTGGACGCTTCGCACAAATGGCAAAAATGTCAACAAAGGGCTTTACTCTATTTTTGCAGTGGTGGTCAACAACGAAGAGTTTCACTAGTCGTGGCACTGATACACACTCCACCACTTGTGATTTTGGACGAACCTGTAATTTATTTTATTCATAATCCTTTTATTTTTGTCAATTATTTTAACTTAATGCTAAATTTGATCTTGCTTTTACATTTTGTAGACAGTTGGAATGGATCCCTTACTTTGCGAAAATGTTTTGAGTCACTTGACCCAGTTAACACGAACGAGGGGAACCACCGTCCTCATCACAACGCATTATATCGAAGGGGCCCGTCGCTCTGACACGATCGGTGTGATGCGTAATGGGAAGCTCATTGCAGAAAAATCCCCCCGAAAGTTACTTGCGGATTACCAGGAAATAACGTTGGAATCGGTGGTTTTAAAATTGTGTAAAGCGGATGACGGGCGCACCGAATCAAATGCAATTTCCAATTTTGAAGACACCCAAATGCAGGAGAGTAACGAGCTTAACCAGCCAGCATCATTCAACTATTCTTCCAACAAAGACTTGCTTAAAGTGGAAAATTTTAGACAAAGTTTTACCAGAACTAGGGCCCTTGTCAAGAAGAACTTTTTCACGCTGCGAAGGAGTTACTTGTAAAGTCATAAAAACTAAATCATTCTGCATTTCTCTAGTTTTTCTAGACTTTTTCTAAACATTTTTTATACAACTTCAATTACAATTAATTTCTGTGTAGTTTGATTTATGTCGGCATCGTCTTCCCGGCGACGGGATTATTTCCAATTTACTACTGCTTTCAAGATCCAAAAGATATCCACTTCGGAGTGGTCAATATGGAGCTCAACGGGGCAGGAAAGTGTGACGACCACGTGGATGGTTGGAACCGAACTTGTGCCGTGTATTTATGGAGTTGCAAATATCTGAACCAGTTGGACGAATTTACTCTTGTAATAAGCGCTGACACTTTGTTAAAGTTAAATTATATTGTGTTTCACTTACTTGATTACTCAGTGTGCTATATTTAAATTCTCACAGCGTAGCTATGATTCCGTTGGAAATGCGGAAATGGGAGTGCACCGTGGTGAGATTTGGGGGTTCCTCTTCTTCGCATCGAATTACACTGACGAACTCTTTCAGCGATCTTCGGCGGGAATGGAAGTGGATCAAGAAAGTGATAGCCCAGCCTCGAATATTGTTGTTCGTTTGGATAAAACAAGTATGCTTAATTTTTTTTTGAAATATTCAAAACATATGTTTAGGTTGTTAATCAGTCTCTTAACTTTTCAGATGATATCATGGCCTCGCATGCTCAATTTGGATTGATGACGGCATTCGCGAAATTTTTGAAGGAAATCTTGGAAGATTGCGACCTCGACTCGAAGAAAATAGAATACTCGCTGGATGTCAGTATTTGCATTGTCAAAATGAATCTTTTTTTTTACAAAAATATATCAATATTATTTGTTTATGAATATAACTCTTCAATTCTAGTTCAAGGAACCCATCCTTGGCAAGGGTCTCACCTTGGGTGACTTCGTCATCCCTTCATTTTTTATATCGCAAATGTTCTTTATGCCGATACTTTCCTGTGGATTGCAATTTGTGACTGACAAGCGGACCAAAACTATGCAACGTGCCGTTGTGGCGGGGGCCCACCTCTGGGAAATATTTCTCAGCTATGCCATCCCTGAAATGGGAATTAGCATTCTCAGAATGCTCGTGATGTACGCAACTACTAGATTTATAATCGGGATGGAAGTACAGGGCTCACTCTTTCTTGCAGCTGGACTCAATTTTCTGATCGGAGCGATGGGCATGGCAATCGGATTTCTATTGGGCTTGGTTTGCGCTGACGAGGTTCAGTTGTCGATATTGGCAATGGGGGCATACTTGCCAAACTTTGCGCTGTCTGGAACGTTATGGCCGTTGGAGGGGTTGCCCGATATTATGAGGAACATTGCGTATTTTCTCCCATCTACTTTCCCTTCTGATGCGCTTCGCTCCATGTGCACGAGAGGATGGGGACTTGAGAATGAGGATGTAAGGCTCGGGTTTACAGTCACGTTGGCATACATTTCGATAATCTTCCTTGGGGTGGTTTTGGTGTCGAAAAGATACAAGCCTTGGTGAAATGCTGGATGCTAAACTAGTACAGATATGTTCTGCGTAAGATATTATCGATACAAATTTACAACGAACGTTGCTAGTATCCACATCCATTTCGACAGCTGTGAGCAGCAACCAATTTTTTTCATGTATGAATCCAGACAACTCACATTTCAAAATACTTGTGTCCCAGCAGTTTGCACTCGTAAACATTCTAATCAACGGTAAAACTAATCACCCTTCTCAACGAATCGAGTCTTTCCAATCTTCGGATTCCATGATGATTCAATTGATCTGATGTCTGTTGTGTAAAAAATTGGCTCAAATCCTTCGTATGAAAAATGTAGAAGCGCCAACAATTTATAAAAAAATCCAACTTGGAGGAAAATAAAATTCAATTCGACCCACGCTCCAGGTATCTTACGCACCACAAGTATGTCGGCTGCTTCAGCTTGAAACCTTTGTTGGTAGAAAATTAACCGATACCATAAATAAATCAATTTCACCAACGAATCATAAATTCAAACTTCACGCAAGTGATAATATCTCCACCATTTATCATGCATGTATAATAACAACGCTGAGAATGAGCAACGAGAAATCCCCAACTTCATCTTTCGTCAGTTGGAACATACATTCTTATCAGCAACAGGTTTTCCAAACAAATGAATACAATTGTAATGAATTGCATAACTGGTCTCGGAGGTATTGAACTGGATATCACCACTGTAACTCCGTGGGTGCCGGCCAATTGCCCCCAAATGACCTTTTGCCCCCACGGACATTTGCCTACAGTACTTTTTGCCCCTAGGCTGAATATCTGTAAAAACTATGGAAAAGTTAACGTAATAGAGGGGCTCAACATGACTGTAAAGCAGGGGGTGATGACATTTTCGCAATAACTCTCCACTACACAGATATATAAACGTTCATGCTGTCTGCATCACAGGCTAAGTCCCGGTTTGTCGTGTGATGCCAGGTTATTCTGTATTTAAACATGGAATTGATATTTGTCTAGCGGGTTTTAAAGTTACAAATGGAATCTGCGCTACTTCATTATGTGCGTTGCCAACAGTTCATTAAAGCATTGATATTCATACTGGCTATTATGAACTCTTACAATTTTGATCATAAAATTTTTTTTTATCCTTATGTGTTGTCGTCGTGTTCAAGACACAATCGCCACATGAGGATCGTGGAGGGCCAAAAATAAATGTCCCGTACAACAGGAAATATATCTTTAAGGGGCGATTGTCTCAGAATTTCTTGGATTTGTCAAGTTGGAAATTTGAAGGGATCATATGAGAAACAATAGTCGGCGGGTTGTTTGTGAAGTTTTTCATATTTTACTTGGAATTGTGAATCCGATTGTAATTCTAATAAATTTCCAACTGTAGCGTGTGAATCATTTTAACAAACAGGAGTTGTTAATTGCGAACATGATTTAATTGGTTGTTGGTCGTGTGGGGAAGATTCCAGAAATGCCAGTTTTTATGGCTTGTTCTTTACACCCAAATGCTCCATATTTTAGGCGTTGTAAATACAAGTGTATATACAAGGATTTTATGCTTGTAATATTTTCATTCTAACAGCTTATTTGATGCGTTTTTTCCTTGTGAAAATCCGTATTCAGGTTTCACAAAAGTGGTATTGTTGTTGCACGTGCCACAAACTGCTCGACTATATTTAGGCACTTGTTGGATTTATTTTACGAACATAGTTTTTATTTGGGACTACTTGTGAGGATAAAACTACCATGAAATAAATTACAAATTCCAGACATCCAGACGAACTTTTTCCCACAATACTTCATTGTGTTCTACAATTCTAACTTGAGACTTTTGCAAAGAGTCCTCATCTTCAAAACTGGAATTCCATGAGTATATTTCTCGCTCAAATAGATTCCCTCCAGCCAAGACTGTCTTTCGTGATAGTGAGAAATGTGAGATCAAAAATGTTGACTTGGTTCTGAAGGAAACACAAGGAAACTTGATGCACGTAATCAGAGGAGACTTGCCAGACATAACTCGTATGTTTCAATGTTTTCCCACGTTCTTCGCCTACCACATTCCCACTTTTAGGTGTTCAATGCCGAGTGACCGACACCTTTTGCTCATTCCGTCGTTCGGAAGGCATTTGGCTCTTACAACACAAAGTGGAGGTCTCCCTTCCCCTCCTTACTCATTCCCCGTGTGATACTCAAAAAAAGTATCAAATTTTTTGAGAATCAAGTGAGAAATGGAAAATACTTGATATTCGGCAATATCCAGAATATTGATCGACGAAACATTTCGTTGTGGTCTGTTTCAGGAAAATTTATGTAGCCACTCATATCACTCACCATTGATCATGTATGATAATAAAATTTCACATGTGTTTTAATAGACAAATTTTATGATGTACTGGTAGCTCCAAAATAATGTCCGACGTTCATTTCTTCTATGTATCCAGCAGCAGATTAGTTGGATTTGTATGTAAATGATTTGTAAACACTGAAATATGTATTTGCCGTAGCTCATCGAACATATCGATGTAGTTGCATCATAATAAGCATTAAAAATATCATACATCAGATTTATTTTATTAGTTATTCTCCAACTTCTTTGGTAAGATGAGTAATATTCTCCACACTGCTCTAAACTCCGATTGAGGAGTATATAGAGGCTCAGAAGATGTCACAGCTGTCTCACGATGGAGCTGCCCCAACCGAATATTTTAGATTGGGCTGATACTTTGGTCATTGACTACTCTCATATGGACATGCAGAATGCCCACTATGCCGGGGTGCCATGGGGGGTACCTCCGGAATTGGTAACATACCCCCGTACATTTCGACCTGAACTACCATTTTCGAAAAAAAAACAAATGGTTTGCCTGTGGTAAAGCTAGCTGTGGTAAAGCTCCCTTGGCAAACCGTTTGCCAAGGGAGCTTTACCACTCAACACGGTAGAGCTCCCTTGCTGTCGCTAGATAACCTTCAAATTCCAGACACACCACCTTATTTATTTGACCATGAACAGTCTAGCCTGATTGCTTATCATGTCAGGATTTTATGGAAAATTCTTCCTTGAAGCTGGATGGAAATGTTTTACATTTTATCCCTATCGAAGGTGTATGTAGTTTTGCATGTGTTTCATATTTTAATGACGCAAATATTCAAGATGCCCACAGTGTAATTCCGTACCTTGCACAAAATTACTCGTCCATTCCCACAACAGACTTTTCCGCGTGAAATTCCCATTTACAATTGTGTTAAAACATATGCTAATTTGATTGTTGTTGTAATACTAGAGCTCAACGCGATGAACATGAAGAATAATGAGCAACGCCTTGGGAAACAATAAACCTTGTCTCGAATCCTTGCCGATAATGAAGATAGGCGAAAGCACTGCTTTTTGTAGCCTTAGCTTCACACAAAGAAATGAAAATGAAGCACACAATATTTGCTGCGATGGCTAGCTTTTTAGCTGTCCGTCTCGGAAAAGCCACTAATGGGGAAAACACGCGTAATTACTCTCATCCAAGTTCACACACTTCTTCAGCTTGTACATAACAAGTGGAATTGATTTAATCAACGGAATAAAAATATTTAATTTTATGGGCTAACTAACAACGGCTGAGTGACTGGTACCAATGCTTTTTAGCACTTCAAAAGTGTTTCTACCTGAAGCTGTGTTGTATGAAACTTGCTTCAGGTACAAATTTAAACATAACCACACATGTTGTCATGTCCACTCCCATGTTCCATGCGCATACTACGTTTCGTTTTTTCTATAAATACGACCCAGATTGTCGTAACCGAGTGCATAGTCAGACAATCAGACGATGGGTGAACAGACTAAAAACTAAGAGCACATTTTCTTTTTATTTCTGATTCCAGACATCCGAGTAAAATTTTCCAAACCATGTCAGCTTTAAGGTGGCAGTGGGATCTGGTTGGTAGTAGGGTCTTCATTAGGAACAAAGAGAACTGGGATAAGCGGCGAGTTGAGTCTGTTTATATTTTCATTTCGGACTTCCGGTAGTAGGAACTCCATTGTACCAGAAATATCATGGACCATCCTACACAGTTGAAATCACATTCAAAGATCTACTAAAAAGGAAAATGGAAAAGTCGAGCTATTCGGAGAAGAGCTATAAAGCTATCCTGCATGATTAGACAAGGGGGCTAATTGTAAGTCACCTCGGAGATTGTCGATAAAAATTATTAACCAATTTTTTGAACATTACAGAGCCTTAAAGAACTAGTCCAGCCGGACTGGCCGACCAGAATGAGATACCACTTGGTGCAGTATTTGTCTCCTACCAGGAAGATCAAACGTGGGTTATAACGGGTATGCGGGTTATATTAAACTTTACATTAAACCATAGAGTAATATATCGATGCTTAAATACCAGAAGGGGTTAACTAGTTTTTGAAGCAAATTGCACAAGATGGTAACCGATTTTTTACGTTGCGGTGCAGAAGCTGTTTAAATTTGTCATTGGGGCATGTTGAGATTCATATGCCATCTGATTCGCCACAAAATTCTGACCATTTTGGTACAAAATTCAGAGGATTATTTTTATTATTATTATTTTTTTCGAATTAAACACCTTCTGCACCGCAAAAATAGTTAACCACTTCTGCATTTTTCTTAAAGAATTAGTTAACACCTTCTGCACCGCAAAAATAGTTAACCACTTCTGCATTTTTCTTAAAGAATTAGTTAACACCTTCTGATATTTAAGCATCGATATGTCGCACCAAATTTAAATTCACTATGTAAAATGAATTAAACTCATTATTCCCCACAGTACCCATTATTACCCACAAAACCCGTTTTAACCTGGTACCATCGGGTTATATATTGAAACCCGCGGGTTTTAGCCATGTCTGATACCATTCAAAATCCTTGACATGATTGAGCTTTTGTATAAAAATGTCAGCAGCATGGAAAAAAACGGCTTGTTCTACCAATTCATGCATGATGACCACAGGTTAAAATCTGAGGGATCACATCCGTCACAGAGTTATCCAGCTGGATATGGCTGGAGTAAGATCGTTCTGAGTGGTACGAAATGGCGATCCAGTCGTCCTTTACTCGCCAAAGCTCCTGATTCACGTAGTTTAGTTTGATCATATATTATTTCCTTTCGTATAATTTTAGGTGTTTCACCTCGTGGAAAATGTGCTAACATTTCGCGCATGAAATTGGTGGAAATTTATTTATTTATTTTTGCTCGCATACCAACCTCAGAGATAGAACTGTATGGAGAAGTCGAGAATTGTGAAATGCATATTTTTCGCGGTTGCTGGCGTAATTTAAGCATGTCCCGTTCACTCCGGTTTAGCATTCTTGATATGCGTTTTGGGAATGGAAAGATATGATGTTCTTATTTCAAAAATCTGAGAGTTTGAAAACTAATAATTTCGACGAGCAGAGTTCAGATTCATGCCCGAATTCGTGGTTTAAAATGTCGAAATGTTACGAACGGTGCCTTATTTTATACTTTTCTGTCCTGGTTCATATTTTGGCAAACGTTCCGACATTTTAAACCACGAATTTGGGTTTGAATCGATCGGATTCCACAGCAAATTTTGGTGTATACAACTCAAAAAACTTTCAAAATTAGAACACCAAATATTTCCATCACTAAAACACATATTCTGCGCACATGAAGGATCCGAAACTTGATTGGCGCAATAGGCTTTATAATGCATATACATGATCCAGATGCGTTGAGAGAAGAAAGGGCAACGTTTATAAAGGGAAAAATCATATTTAATTTGCATACATATCAACACGCCAAATTGTCACAAAAATATTTTCTTGGTTTGATACACGAATCTTTGCTACAAGATGTCCAATACATCGACAGATCAATTCCCGAGTAATTGATGCTAATCACACAACAAACTTCGAAGTTTTAACGTTGCACCCAATAAATTCCTCGCCATTCTAATGACGATACCTCCTTCAGACCGGAGATGCCATGGCTTCATCAACAATGCAATCATAGACCAAGTCCTTGTGATAGCGATCCATGTTCGGGTAGACCTGCAAGTGCGAGTCCATAATCCCGCGAACCGCATGTATCACCGTCTCCACCTGGCCGTACTCTTCTGTCCCGCGAAACTGGTCGAGGAGCAAGTCGCCAAAATAATTGACGTCGTCCACACTGGAATTCGACATGTCCGCCATCTTTTTCATTGCCGTTTTGAGGGAATCCCCATTTTTCATGAGAATCCAGACATTGTTGCTGGTGAGGCCGTCTGCGAGAAACTCCTTCTGGTAGGAGAGCATGTCATTCACGCACGAGATATTGGCAGTGAGCGCCCGGATGAGCATCTTGTACCAGAAGCAACTCCGAACATTCTTGCTGACAATGTGTCCAACTTCAAACAAGTACACTTCCAAAGCGATGACTGCTGCAACGGTGATATCCCTCAGATGTTTATATGTGCTCTGAGTGCGCTCCGAATGGGTGGAATACGTGTCCCTCCATTCTGTCGACATCTTGATGCTCAGCGCCTCGAAGCACTCACCCATAGCATCGACGAGAGGAGCAGACGCCTCCGCTGATCTTCGGCGTGTTGTTTTCTCGGTAAATATTTTGGACACCTGGACAGCCGCCTGAGCAATCGGATCGTCTTCGGGAACAGGAGGAATTTCCTCCTGGCGCAGAATCGACATAATAATCCGAGTGACCCTCGTCAGCTCTGCAAATGTCCAGCCGAGATCCTCCAACATGTCCACAAAGAACCACAACGGAAGAAACGCATTCGCCGACACATTCTCCTCAACCTTCCTCCCGGGGAAGAAGAAGGCACTCACCACGTGATATCGCATTCTCTCCAGCCAGTCCGTCTCGGCGAGTTCTTTGAGGCCCCACTGGTCCGAAAATTGGCCAATAACGTTCTTCAAAACGACCGCTCCGTCCGAGACAATCTCTTGGGTGACGTAGCCCCTCTCTCCAAGCTTGAAGGGGAGCTTCAGCTCGTCATCAAATGGCTCCAGGTTACCCTTCCCGTCAGAGTTCTTAATGTGAAACCCAACCTTGTAGGGCTTCCCTTGATATTTCTCGTAGAGCGGGTGGAGATTCCCGTCAATGTCGTACCACCTGTAGTCGAAATTGGAAAAGTAGGCAGACTCAACTCGCAACTTTTCCCCGTC
>JAQFZW010003058.1:0-14352 GCA_034687055.1 Heteromurus nitidus
CACTCACATAGTTAATTTCGTATGAGGTTCACTGCAACTGATTACCTAAATTGGGTATTTCTCAACTCGCAGCAATTATCTGATAGAACGTAAAATGAAAAGTTGTCAGCTTGTGCGTAAAGACACACTGCCTCTTTGAACGACGGAGGGAGGCAGGTATAGCAAAATGTAGAGCTTTGCTGGAAACCAGTCTGGACGTCATCATCAGCATTTCGAATGGATGCACTGAACTAATGACATATATACATAATAAGACGTTGATATGCTTGTCCCTTGATTATTCAAACACGCATGGAACACAACACAGTACACCCGCAGTGCTTTGAACGAAAAAGTGAAGTGACAAGTTTCGTCAACTTTTATTTCACCATGTGAGAGTGTGGACTTCTTTCTTGCTGCCTTCTTCTTAGATTATCCAATCCGACGACAAACTCCCTTTCAGTAGCATATGTGCTCAATTCTTATCCCTGGTTCCGTGATGGATGGCTTGATGTATGTATGCATCTACTATGCAGATAAGACAGGACATGTTCCTGGCATTTCCACATGTGTCATTTGATTTTTTATAACGTTCATTATGGAATACTGGTATTTAGACCGGTTTTGCAGTTCAACACAACGTTCTAAAGCAGAGATATACCACTTTCGGGGATGACAAGAAAAATTAAATACTAAAACAAATTTGTCAAGGATATATTCGACTTTCGCCCTGTGGCTGGCGACTCCAACCTGGCATTTGCTCGAGGTAAGAAAAATCAGAGGTAAGATTTAAGTAATAAGGCTCGTGTAGAGCGTAGAACAAGACGATAGACAAGTGAGGAACGCCCCAGCGTGGGAGTATAAAAGAGGTATTTTCTTCTAAGGAAATAATACGAGATGAGCCACTCTGCAGAAAACTCGAGCGGATTATTGCAAACCAACAGGGAGAGAAATAGGAGAGAAATATACTTTCGACTTTCACACTGGTAATATGTTAAAAGTGTTCCAATGGACTCTAGGCCCAGTGCCCCAGTACATATTTGTGTAGGGCGTGCGTGTAAAGAAAAAAACCGTTACATTCTTCCCGAAAATCGAATTCCTGTCGTGCTTGTCCATTCGTTTCAAGAGGTTTACTTACTTGAACATCTTTGCATGCACACACCTAAATATATACATAATATGCAGGTAAACGTACGCAGGAAATTACAACCTTACTCTGGTGATCCATACAAAGCGATATCAAAGAGCAGGTACAGGTACAAGTGAACTAAGCAAAAACAAAGTTTTATAGGAGAAATGGTGACAGAACCACATTCCTTGTGAAAACGGCAGTTATTTCCGTGGCAAAATCAAGAATCCGTAACAAATCTAATATGGTGAATGGTTGAGGGAAAACCAAACCAACCAACAAGGAACCACCCGACGTTGCTTTTTTGTTGGCAGTTTCATACGACGTAAATTTTGTTGAACGAAAGAAGGAGAAATCAGTGTGTTTTTGGAATCTTATCAGGATGTTAGTATAAGCTCGTATAATATCATAAAATCAGTGGTCTTACATGATATAATTTATCTAATGCATTTTAATATCGTATATATTTGAGGGGAGCCTCGAAAGAGGATCAGCTTAAAGGGAACTTTTGAATGAACAATGAACACTTTATCAGTATTACCATCAAATTGTATAAAATGACGTGAAAGAGCCACGCTTTGTAGTGGCCTATAATGTAAAACTCATTTTCTTTTTTCTAATTTAATGGGAAAGTGTAGATTCTAGAAGGTAGGGAAAAGGAAAACAGGATGTCCTCACAGTGTTTGAACAAAGGAAAATCTCATATTCATATTATGTATGAATATGAACATCTCTCCCTTTTCCCATTTTAACCAATTCGGACTGGTACGGTGTGCTGGTGAGATAAAGCAACAAATAATATCTGCTAGAACTGGAGCACTCTGATGACCCTAATGGAAACAGAAAAGTTCATAGGAATGTAAGAAAAATATAAAGAAAGAGTAAGGAAGGCTAATGTATACTCGAAGTAGAAGAAGAAGTCGCAAAAAAAACTTTACTTCTTTACTTTTCGCTTTTTCGCCTCTATAATAAAGCCGAAATTGTGTGTATGCGTCACCAAAAAAAAATTCTCTTCGCAAAGCATCATTCTTCAGGAAAAAAGGAGGAAAATGATGTGGGCACGTACATAAAGGTATATTCACGCCCTTTGTGTTCTGCAACCTTTTCTCCATTCCTTTCTTTCTGAGTACTTACTTCACAGTTGACTTTGTTTCTGGTGGAAATGAAACAATGACTACCGAATTTATTGCGTTAACATCGTCGGCTACGAAAGAGGGATTTTTTTTACATTACATTTCTACATAGTTGACTGTTTCTTTTCGGCTTTCAAAAACAACCAAGAAAATTACAAAAAAATACATTGTACAGGTATATTTCCTTTACTTTCTCCTTCCAAAGAAAAGTTATGATGCACAATGAAAAAGAGAAAGAAAGAAAGGAAATCAAAATTATGCTTCTTCTGTCGACTCTGAAAGTAGAGAACACGAGAGAGAAAAGTTCACTCTCGTTCTTTGAATTGAGCTGATACCGTTGAAATTCCAAAAAAATGGCGAGTGGCCATGTCCGTCTTTTTCCATTTGTCTGTCTGTCTGCTATCTGCCGAAATCAAAACTTTCGTCCATTTATATTGACAAGGTAAAATCGACACTTACTTTTAGGACCTAGTGAAGATACCAGTCGTTTGGTGTCACCTGACATTTAATTTAAAACGAAATCCAAAGGTTATATGTATCGACTATATTTCGAGTTAGACCTGCTCCAGTCAATGATTTTACAAACTACTTGACGTTTGCGTCTATACAAGAAAGTGTCATTATTAAATAAAAAGTTGAAAACCACTACCTCCACTTTAACGGTTTACAAAGTCAGGCTGACCAGTAATCATATCAACACTCCGGTCAAGAAAGTTGGGTGTGATGTGCAGTATATTCAACTGTGGGTAAACTATTGATGGTATACGTACATTTCCAACATTCATGACTTCCCCAAAGAAATGCTCTCATTACTGCTCGGCTACATAAACAAGACCATTCCAGACCACTTTAAAGGGTGCTTCTCGTTCTCACACCTGCTGCCTTTCATGTGCATGTGTATTATTATTACCAGTGAGCTTGAGTAATAATGCATGGAGCAAACCAAAATAGTTCATAGGGCAGAAAACAATATTATCGAAAGTCGGAAGTCTCATAAGGTCGGAACCATTTCTTTTTTCACCATGTTTCAAAAATGATTACAGCAATACAAAACGACCATCATTATGGTGGGGTAATCACACGCCCGTAAAATACCAGCCATGCAAGGGGGCTGTACCTACCACATACATAAAAAATATTATGCCTCCGTGTTCCACAAACTCATGAAAAGGAACAATAAAACAAAGGAAAATGCCGATTTGCCATTTACTTCTGTTTTACGGTTGCTTACTTGGTTGCAAGGGAAAACGAAAAGAAAAATTGACAAAATACACACAAGCACGTCTTGATAATTTGTAACAACGAGAAAACTGATGGATTATGCTTATGTATCATTCCAGATGGCGAAGGACCTTGGATTGTGCATGTGTGTACGACCAAAAGTATGTATCCCTGACCGGACATTTCTCTCTCGGCATTTATCTCAATTTATGCACTAATTGAGGGCTCGCTCGATATGGAACATTGTATCGGTTCTCCGACAGGACCACAACAATGGTACACACCACTCATCTCAACGACCAATGTAAACATGAAGGATTGTGAAAATCTAGTCGTGTACGGGGAGAAAGTGGGGTAAATTTGATCAATTACCTCCTCGTGAGAGTAAGAAAGCTTCCATGTCCAAATGCTGGATGCTGTTAATCAGGCAGAATTAATTTTTCATGGTGTGTATAAGGGAGTCGATGATAAATTCCAGTGCGTTTTGGTTAAGCGTAATAGTTGGCACAGCATGTGACCGTAAAGGGAGAAATAATTGATAAATAGACACCTCGCTGTTAAGCTGCCCTATATTTTCAACCCTTTCCTCGCGCAATTACTGAATTAGGGATAGTCACTGCAACCTCTTTCTCAGCGGTGTACATATGTGCTTCATGTTTTGAAGATCTTGTGATACAGTCGAAATATGGTTGAGCATAAAGTTATACTTGAAAACATTCTCCGGGTCTACTTAATGTGATGGCACTGTAATTACTTCATTTAAGCCGTTGTTTTTAATTATCAAAAAGCGCTGCGAAAAAGAGTCTCTCTGTTGGCTCTCAAACAAAATCCACGCCTTTATAGTGTCTAGTTGCACTTTCTCT
Organism: Heteromurus nitidus; assembly: GCA_034687055.1. Classification (NCBI taxonomy): domain Eukaryota; kingdom Metazoa; phylum Arthropoda; class Collembola; order Entomobryomorpha; family Entomobryidae; genus Heteromurus; species Heteromurus nitidus. Next base: position 4,326 of record JAQFZW010003058.1, read on the forward strand.
TGGCTGTAATTAGAAAATAAAAACATGAGTCTGAACCTTCATGCCCGAAAGATGCACGTTCTCATGGTTAAACGGTGTTGAGTAATGCTACTAAAACGTCGCAGGAAGAAAGAGTACGTCAGTGATGTTGTAGGCACCACGAACATAGAAAAGAGTAAAATTCAAAAAATACATATTTCTTGCTGATGAAATTTTTGACGACAACATACATATTATTATGTCAGTATGACAGATATATTTTATCCGAAATGTCCAAGAAGCTGTTAGACACGCGTGACATGCGTTTGATTGACGTGAGCAGATTTAATGGGACTAAGGCTACTTCACGAATCATGGTCTGGAGACTTGCAAACTGAATAAGGAAGAACTGATTATAACCAGTGGCTCATTTAATGATTTTAAATTGACACTCGCTGACTCACCCCGTCATAAATAATAGGGACGAACTTTGTTTTACGTGAAATGGCCAAGAGTTGTAACGAGACTGAGAAAGTTTTAGTTGAATGGGCAGGAATGATGTACCACACTGTCAGGCGTCTAATGAGAGCGAAGGAAATTGTTGGAAAGAGTGAAATTATGCGGCATGCTTTATGCGCGAGGGTCATAAGAACTTATAACCGCCTGCCTGGGAAAGGAATATGACATAAGTACTAAAACCACAAGGAATTTTATATTTCGCGAAAGCATACTTTTCTCCTTGCTGCGGACGAAGGGAGGGAGAGAGTCAGATGAAGAATACGAGTACAAGGAGGAGTAGTGGCACATAACAAGCGTTATATTACTGAGAGATGCATCTCAGAGACACTATAATACACTTTAGAGATTCAGATTACTATGCGAGCGTGAACAATTTGTCGGAGTGAAGTGAAGGAGCGTTTTTAAATAAGACATATATTGCATTTAGATAGGGCAGAGAGAATGTCTCAAGTCTCAAGGTAACTTGGAGAAAAGGGAAAGGAGAAAAAAGGAAAGTAAAAAGTTATCATTATATCAAGCTATGAGGAATAATGTTGATAATGGCGAAATAGGGACAATTGTAGCAACAGTAGAAAGAAACATACCTATCTAACGATATGTTATATTCATCCAAGCTCATAAATTCATACATGTGATACGATGTTTTATACATTCATATTATAATGGAAAGCGGTTGGATGCAAAATCCAAAGTCGGCCAAGCACTCCATTCCCACTCCTTCACTCTCAGTTCTCTGTTCCTGTTTTCTGTCTTCTCTTTCCCGTTCGAGGAGAAGAGCGTGGAAAGGAAAATAAGAGATGATTACAGTTTTACCAGTATGCCGAGCGGAGAGTCATATATGAGTCCAACTCTGTAATGTATGTAATATAATATCCCCCTTTCTTCTCGCTTGAATGTATGTACGTGGGTATGTGAGAACACCAGTGTCTGTTCGCAAACCCAGAGTCAGTGTAACTTTTGCCTTGCTTATTCTGCACGAGTGTTGCAAGGTGGTGGTGACGCGCTTGCGTTTCTCCCACCATAATAAAATGCATTCCCGTTAGCCCCGAAAAAAATACCAAAAGAGGAAAGAGAGAGAGAGAGAGGCTCCACGATCCTGAAGACAAGGATCCACTACTGCCAGATAAATGGAAGCACGCTGGGAAAAAGTGTAAGCAACAGCAAGGTAAAGGCATCCCTATAAGCAAAGGGAAAGTTGAGCTGGAAAGCATAGCTCTTCGTGTGAGAGAGCAGCGAGGAGAAAGCGTTTTCCAACCAGCATTACCAACTACGGAGGGAAGAGCTAGCAGAAAAGCCACATGCTGTCTTTCGCAAAAAGAAACCGAGAGAAAGTGGGCACTATATCCAGAAAGACACACACACACACAAGCTCACTCAAACACACATACATACACCGACATTAACATTCTCCAGAAAGGAATTGCAAGTTCGCAGCCGCCTGTGGAAATGGGCGAAGTGAACAGGAGCGAGGAAGGCATGCAGGAGTTCCAACACTGCTTCTGCTGCTGAGACGCAACATAAAGTTGGAATATAGGAGGCTTGCAAACCTGGTTCCTCTCTCAGATTTTCCTGAGTAGTAGTTAGCCTTCCATGGCTACTACTTGTTTTTGTTGCTCGCTTCTAGTGCCACACAGAGGAAAAGTGCATTTTGAGAGAGAGGAAAAAGGAAACTTTGCCTATGTCAACTACTACTTGTAGAGCCAAGGGAAGATATTCTTTGCAAAATTACTTTCCTCGGAAATTGATAATGTACTTTCGTTTTCACAGTTTTTCAAATGAGAATAGCGATACGTCGAGTATCTCGTATGAGAACAGTTGTCTGTGCAGTTAACTCGAATAGCGAAAGGGGGAGAAAGCGTAAATAACGAGCAAAAAAATATTTCGATCATGTGCAAATCGATATTTTAGCAAGGGATACGATACGCTCCTTGTGAACATTCATGTAAAGTAACTGTTGTGCACGAGGGAAGACAAAAAAAATCACGTAGACAAACGTAAGATATTACCTTTGGAACCGAAACATATCAGATTTTGGCTTTCACTTTCATTGTACGACTTATATAAAACCACTTCGCGGTAACTCAAGTGCTGAGGAAGTTGGATTTCGCCAGGTAACGAAAAAAAAAGTTCTTTTGTACCTCTACTTTTCTCTCGACGAATCAAATCCGCTTACTGTGAAAAGTATAAAATAAACATATCTCCTCACTCTCGAATCGCCTAACCAGATGATACATTTGCGTATTCATGAAAAACGAAGTGAAGAGCTTTGCCTAGTTCTTTACTCTACTCATAAACTCATAAATATATTGTAAGTGGCTGGCTTGAGATATGCAAAACATCAATTAATTGAGCATGTTTAGGAAAAGCTGTACCAAGTATAGAATTCACATATGATTTACATAAATTTCTTTTCGTGTTATGATGTCATCGTCTGGGATGGACTTTCAGAAACAATATATGCAGAGACAACTTGCATACTGCAAACCTTATTTTGTGGGAAAGGATGGGAGAAAGAAACTCCTTGAGACTTTTGAGTCTCTTCGTCCTGCCACTTCTCATCATTCCAAAGTTCATAACTGTTGGTGAAGATTTGCGCATTTACTTTGAGAGCAACTAGTATTTGAGTGCACTTCTCTCTCTTTCACATTTTCTTGGAAGGACAAGATAATGCATTATCTTGTTGTGAATCCAAAAAAAACAGATAAGAATGAATGACTTGAAACATAAAACAGCACAATCATTGCTGTGACAGTATAAACACTGCTCTAGCGAAAGTTTATATATCATTTATATAATAATTGGCGAGGACGATTGCTTGTCGAACGACAGTAACGCGTTTCCTTTGAACAAGCACAAACTTTTCTTAAACATGAGTCGCATACATTATTGGATCACGTGGACGAGCGGAGAGCTACTATAGCTGAAGTTCTCCAATGCGTTGCTTCCTGAGTTGAATAGGTAATGAGACATGCTGAAATATAATTAGATATGTTTCGAGACTTGAAGTGACTCCCGTCCCGAGCATGATTAAACTTTCGGAATGTGGGTCATTTGATTTCCTTTCACAAACAAAATTCACAACAACATAATATATGTCCTTGTTGCTCAAATAAAATCCAGTCACAAGTGCTTAGTTTTCCACAAACTGGACGAGAATTTTCTTTCTTTTCCGAGTACTGTTGACGCTTAAGAAGCACACAGGGAAGTTTTTTGTTCTCTCAGTAGGTGGATAAAAAGCTCTTTCAACATATCCCTTCCCTCGAATTTCGAGATGAACGCGTCAACTCAATTAGATTACCCCTCTACATTTGCAAATATAGCATGAGCGAGCAGAGCATTATGCACATAAAGTATTATGTACATAATGGAATGATGTTACATAATTGACAGCTTCGCAACTCGCATGTGGAAATCGTGTATAAGTATAACCAGAGTTTGGATCACGCATTACATGCCTGAAGTTACACATAATATGCAAAACACAGACTGCCGAAAAAAGAAGCTCAGGTTGCGTTCCACTCAAGAATGGAATGCACTCAATACAAAATTTATTAAACAGGAGAAAACTGTTCAATGTCCAGCTTATCTTGTTTGTATGAATTCTGCTTCCATCAGGACACACACTTGTGGATAGCGAATAAAGATTTCTAAATTTCTTTATTCATTTTCCCATAAGATCGTCAGGTATAAAGTGTGTTGATGAAATGAATGATGGCAAGGCGAACATGCACAAAAGTTTGATATAGATAAAAGGTAGCAAGTTACAGCGTGCGAAGGCAGCGAGCGTCAGTTCTGCAGCCATTTGTCAATGTAGCAGAAGAAATCTGCCAACACCTTCTATCTACAAGTGAAAGGGATTATGTACAATCATGGTTTGCAGACAATGGAGGAGAAAGGGTTGCAAACGGGAGAAAGCTAACACTCAAACTCTTCTTCGTCGGTATTATACGATATTAGGCTTGGATGAAGTATGTTCCCCTTTAACAAAGTTGGAATTGGGGAGGAGAACAGAGCTGCTGTATGTCGTCCCAGCTGGGTCGTGATGCGAATTTAGTATGTGTATTTTTGTATGCTTAATGCTTATATATAAGGGCTCCTATTCGATTCGAAGTGGAGTTTAGTCTCAGTTTACTCAGCAACAATATATTTGGGTATGTGTTCACCTCTCTCCCCTAGAAAAAAATCAATACGTATTACACTCATCTTGTTGGCTCCAATTAACCCATGGCCACGGTGAAACGACAAGCTAAAAGGTAGATTACTCACTGAATTCGGAAATAAATTCCATACACTCTCGCTCAAACAGAATTAAGCGGCACGAAAATTAGTATCAATATTTACAAAACACATGTATGTGTGCAGCTATGTTCAGGTATAAAAGTATATTGGGGGATTGGGATATCGGGAACGTGGACATTTGTCCAAATTATGTCCATTGCCATATAGACAATTCTTGCCAAGGGAAAGCAGATGTCTAAACCTCTCATGTATTATATTTCGCTGGTGTATTATATACACCGTCTTGCAAAAGGTAACACGGGTTTCAATCCATCTTTCTCGTCCTCAACGAACATAAAGTGAACCATGACCCAATAATTGCCTTTGATTTTTTTTGTTTCGAAGAGAACGGCTACCTTTAGTAAGGCGTGAGAGGAATAATAAGTAGTCAGGCCACAAGAGCAACATTCTCGGCTCTCAGTGAAGGGAAAAGAACCTTAAATATTATTACTAGACACACCACACCGGATGCAGCAATCTAAACTCGTTCTTTGTCGGAAAAAAGTTGAAAGTTTTTAGAAAGAGATAAAAAACGGAGAAGATTCTACAAGCGAGCCGAAGCAGCTTATTTTCATTACTTGTAGCTTAGCGCAACTCCAATGTCTGCTAAAATTACAATTTCTACGTTTCTGAAGCATGCAGTGTAGTATACGGCGTCAAGTAAACTATGTAGACATGAATAAAAAACTATTTTTGTGTACATAATACAACGGATTATGTATGTATTTATGGGAAAACTAGCACCTATACTACCCCTGTTGTCACATACGCCACTTCTTCGAATGGTTCACACAATCGCCGTCTTCCTAATGCAATTATAGAAGGAAAATCCAAAAGGTCGGCTTTCTAAAAAAAATTCTTGGAAATAGTACCCAACTCAATGCATCTCCAACAAAGTCGAATGGATGTAATGAAAACGTCGTAAGCAAACAACACACACTCTCTCTCTCTCTTTCTGAGCACATATCCTGTCTTTGACTTTCTTTTTTGATAATTTCATCAGAGACTCTTTCTTGTTTGGCTTCAGGTACATGGGATGCAAGATGTTTTATGTTTTGCATCTGCATACGTCTTTTGTATAGAATATACCTAGTCTCTCTTCCGTTTGAAACCATCTTCGACTTTAAAGAGGAAATGCTGCAAGCATCAGATTGCAAAAGAGGGATCTGTGTTCCGGTTCCACATCAGCAGCAAAACCCAGACCTTCCAACAACCCAGCAGATATTCATTTCAGGGAAAGTGTTAAGCAAAGGAATGTTCGGAAGAAAGTAAGTGTCTGGGGGATGCTAGTCTTGGAGAAATTGCACAAGTCAAACCCCGTCCGTTGAAGCACGGCGCATTTATTCCCCTAAATTTCGTCTCGGAAATATGTTACTAACGACATGGACGGAAGTAACGTAAGTGGATTGCATTAGAATGCACACTGCGTTCAACCGTACTCAGAGAAACTAACTACGTCTAAAACTGGGTCCAACTAGGATTACCGCTCTGTTTATATTAATAAAAAGACATTTATTCATAGTCAAAGAGAGAAAGTTACATGGGGTTGTAGACAACCTCCCAACATCTCGATTCTCGACAACGTTTGATGAATGTTAAAATTACAAAATTGTATGTCAGTAGTTGAGCTTCAGATGTTCATAATGTATTCCGTAGGCACTTCGTTAGTATCCTTTTTTAGTTTTAAACGAGTAAAATGAAAAGTTAAAGCAACTAAATTTGGAGATAAGATGAAAAGTTTTAGACTCATGCGGACAAGAAAGGGGTTTCTCCATATTCTTTACCATTCTTTGAGATCAGTCAAAAAACTAAACGAAGGATGTGAAACGGTGGGTGGTAGCATCTAAGGCATATGCAGTTCATATTTGACCTCCCTGCAGTATGCCACGTTTAGTTAGTGGAAATTGCACATGTTTCGAGAAACTTTTAAAAATAAAAACTCGGCTCATGTTGGGTTCAAGTTGTTGTTACCCTTTCCGTCCACGAATGAAAGTCATCATGTGTTTATGGGATGCTAACGAAACAAAAAGGGAAAGCTATTTTCTCCTAAAGCAAATCTACAGAAGTTTGGAAGGAAGTATAATAAAAAAAATTCGAAATGGAGACATCGAGTGAGCTGTCTGCCTTTTTGAAGTGAAGAGACATGGAGAAAGGAATATAAATATATGCTAAAGTATGTTGATATAGCTGGAGTGTGCACACATCCCAAAGGATTGAGAAGTTTCTGCAATAAGTTTTTGTTATGCAATAATTCCCTTCTCTGTTGTACTGACAACTTCACTTTACTTTAGTATGGACATATGCTACTCCAACGGGTTTGTTAGCAGAAGTAGTGGCACTCGTCCTCATTGAGTGCACGAACGTGCTCTAAACTACACACATTTCACTTCAAACAGTCTTTAAAAGACTTGTGTTTTTTGGAATGTGGGCAAGTCATGCAAACAACCACAAAAAATCTAATGGTTGAGCCAGAAACTACACTCTTCAAAATGCATCGACAATTAACTAAATTAAAAGGAAGAAATAATGATGATAACAGAGAAAGTCGATGGCCTTTAGCATGTCGACTTCGTTATATTTCCTTTTCGCCGCAATATTTATCTTGTGCTCTACCCTTGCAGCGACTTTTCGTTCGAGTTTTGTGTTTTTATCTTGGATTGTGAAGTTGTAAGTGTACTTTTGGAGAGTGATGAGTTCTTGGCAATGTCTTAATTAATTTTCGCATGTACTCATTATTTTCGAGTATGAAGCAAAAGCCTTATTCCACTTATTAAATCGCCGACTTTATAAATATTTCTCAATTTATGTGCATCTTCCGTAAAACTCCCATTTCCTGGTTTAAGGGAATTAGTGTGTTGGAATATTGCATCTTGGAACTTATGCATGCAAATTATGCAACACGTAAAACAAGCATTATTCTTTCCAACTGAATAGGTTACATATAGAAATTCATGTTACTGGGGAAAGCAAATGCGAGCATGAAAAATCCATGGTCGTGGTGAGCCACACACATGCATTTATCCGTTTATATTACTTGGAAACGTGCTACTTCGGGGTTGACCAGTTCACGCTTGGCTTGCAGCAGCAAGAACATATATTTCATCAGACAAAGAGGTTCTATCGCTCATAGAGCGATATAAATTCCAAGGGGAACTCTACAGCTGCAGCCCAATTACATTATTAAACTAATTAGAGCAAGGGTAAAATTATCACTTGATCCTATTTTTTGAGTAATTAATCAACGCATATTATGTGCAAATAACATAACTACTACACACAAAAATGCAAGTTAGTTGCAAATGAAAATGCGTGCATGTGATAAAAGGTTTGTCATGAATTTTTTCAGACGTATTTACACGATTTTTATTGCTGTTGTTCTCGTATATAATCGTTGCGCTCACTTGAGGTCCGGACGTCGAGCATTTAGTTCTACCAACTCTGTTAAATAATAAAAATATGCAATCGATTCACGTCAGAGCAAACCAAGCTCAATGGATGGCTGTAAAGTGGACTTGAACACAATTTACTTTCTCTCTCTCTCTCTCGTCTCTCCCATTCATCCATGATAAATCTGTGGCAATATTCTATCCAGTTTCAACTGTATGTGTTCATAACTTTCAAGTATATTATGTACATAGAATTTCAGGAAAAGTGAGAGAGAATGGTTTACGCGAAAACTAGTTTGTTGGTCGAACTGGGAAACCTTCATTTTAGACCCTTTTTTTGCGGAAAAGTAGTTCTCCGAGGCGACAGCACATTATTTATAAGTTGTTTTTGGCGTGAGGTTGTACAACATGCGACGACGTAAACACCCTTGTACATAAACTCTAGTGTCGAATTTTTATTTGCATTCAAGTGTTTTTGTAGAAAAAAAACCCATTGAACTACAAAGTTGCACTAAACTCGCTCGTATTTTCCAACTTTAACTACGACTGAAGACACTTTGTAATTCGTTTTCTACGATTTTTTCTATATATTTTTTTTCATCAACCCACACGAGGATTGAGAACTTGCTTATTGACAATAAGGGAATTTATCAAGTAATTTAATCAAGAATGTACATTTGTAGAATACAATCCAGGCAACTTTGTACCATAGTCAGTCATGGTGTGAACATTGTGGCGGAGCGTCGAAAGAACATTTACCAAATAAATCTACATACCTTCGACCACAAAAACTTGAAGCACTATTCAAAACCATTTGATGACAGGTTCGACAAAAGAAACGATGTACAAATGTTTTAGTTGACGCAACAGCCTTGTTTCACTTGACGTGTCGTAGTAGGCTTCAGGAGAGAAAAAAAAGCCATAAATGTGCACTTTCTATTACCGCTAAACACAATTTATGGGAGAATATTCATAGCTGCACATAAACAAATTCATGACCTCATGAAACGGAGTGAGTTATTATTCAGGCTGCACTCTCTATCGGCAACCACATCACATCTTATACGTATACTTGCTGTTTTTGTTTTTCACGCGTGTGGAACGGTGGTAAAACACAATTCCAGAATTGGGTTGGGAGATGCATTATATAACCAGCCATGAAAATCCATACTGAATTACGGTTATATGCGAACAGAGAAACGTAGAATTTTGCTAATAACCGGAAACATTAAGTCAATCCTAGGAACATTAGTGAATTTATTCCACACACACATACAAAACTATTGACTGTGAGTCACAGTCGTAACTAAATGAGATGAAGTTTCGGAGTTTCGGTTGTAACTGGAAGAAAGAACGCCGTACCGTAAAAAAAATGGTTAGAGAGGTACGCACCTCCAACTAGGTTTATCCCCACACGACGACGGGGGAAAAAGAACAGTCGCTAATACTGCCTCGTTTCTACTTGTGGTTTCAGTAGGAAAGGAAATGAGTGAAAGGAAAGTGTCTCTCAAAAGACTCATAAACCCTGTTCGAATCCAATTAAAATACTTGGGTCCTTACATATTTTTCATGACGAAGTTGCCCCAATACCAACCTACATATGCATATGTATGCTTATATGTATACGAGCATAATAATAAAGGAGAGATCTCGAAATATACTCGTGTCGTACATGAAGCATAAACCTCTTTTCTGATTAAAGAAGCATGCAAACACGGTTGTATGGACGATGACACAAATGCAAATTCCGATTCTAATTGAAATCACACTGGGTTCCAGATCACATGCTTGGTTCTAGTAGCAGCATACATATGTGATGGAGAAGTGCTTTCATGCACCTTTGCATCATAAGACGTTCTCTGTCATCGTCTTTGCTGGTCCATTTA
>JAQFZW010003059.1:0-14350 GCA_034687055.1 Heteromurus nitidus
GCTATTGTTCGGAAAAGAACAGATTTTTTCTTCAGCTAGTGGTTATGTTCCCTCTAAGTATATTGGTACCTCAGTTAGTTTAGCCATTCAGAGAGGGAACGCAGCTAGTGTTTTAGGAACTATTCCTAATTCTACTTCCCTCAATGAAATATCTTTCATAAAATTTAAACCTGTTTCGATACCCATGTTGTTAAAATTCCCTTTCATCCGTTCACAATAAAGTTTACGTATTCCATTTTTGAAGAAAAAACATTGTCACCATTGTATCTACGACTACTGTTCTCCAGTAAGGATTTCGAAAAAAATTAGCTGCCCTGACTAAATGATGTACGGTGCATGTATAGTTGAGTTCCTGCACGCGGATGCACTTCAGCTTTGATTTCGTGGTGTATTTTCTGTCGTTTCTCTATGATCTGTTCAAATTAAAGTTGGCGTAGATACAAAAGTGACATTGGAACAACGGGCTCAATCACACTTTTAAAAAGCAATTTACATTGGGTTCGGCTGGGACCTTCACTCTAGTTTATCTATATACCTCAATGTGTATTCTGCATTGACTACCTTGAAAAGATGGTAGGACCGGTGGCATGCCGAAGTGGACCACGTTTAGTTTTCTCGGCCATATAAATTTAATATTTTCGTAATTCTTCGGGAGTGTATATATATGCATATAATTACTTTCTGTTCCGTTTCACTTGCGATTTCCTTCTGATGTGATTCACATATGTGAGAAATCCTGATCCAGGTGCTACATTTATAATTATAATCCCCGCACCATTCAGGATAAGATCCCTCCACCTCCACACAAATCCAGGTTTAAGAGGGAGTTCATGCTGATTGTCCTCATTTGTAATGAATCTCGAATCTGTCATGATGACTTTTGGACAAGCAACTTGACTACCTTGATTTTCTATATTATGGTCGATAGTTGAAAGGGTTTGTGTATCTACCTGGACCAAGTCAAAAATATATTGAAGGGATGATTATGACTTTATGACCATTTGGTCAAGCTGATGCTGATAAATAATTACGAAGTATTTTATTTCCCCAAAATTACATTCATGCTATGCACGAAGTTGTTGGAATTGTATTCCGTGAGTGAGCCTCATTTATAAGTGTTTTCATGATTATATTATTTTCAGAAGGATAATACTACTTCGAATGCTGTTTTCTAGGAAAGTTAACACAAATTTCAAATGTTCACTCACAGCTCTTATTAAGTTTTGCATATACTTGCTTAAACATATGTAATTCATGATTAATAAGTTTACACGCACGCAGAATATTAATGGCAAAATTAATAACAGAGTTACTGAGATCATCTCAGTTTTTGCTACATGTTAGTCATAAATATTTGTAAATTGTGAGAATTCAAGATGTTGTTAGGTTATTTCGGGGAATATGGTCATGGGCTTGTGGCTTGAGCTTCAAATCTACGTGATTCCCTTCCAATTTCCCAGTCCGTGACTCCGTGTGACGGTAAATATATATTCTCGGTACTGAATAAAATGAATAATGCGACAAGTAGATACATGCCGCATGCCCTCCTTTATTATTGAAGCTTGCTGTATACACGAATATCCCTATTTTTAATCCCTGTTTCGGAGAATGTATATTGTGCTTTATGGAGAAGATCAAAATGTGCTTACAAATTCACAATTCGACTAATGATATGAACTAGAGTGGACTTTTAATTACGTTCTGATTAAATTAAGGCGTTGTGTTGTGTCGCATCCACAAATAACATGAATGGAGACCCACACCACAGCCACTTCTATTCCTTATCGGCCTTGGAGTACGGTTGTTGAACCAGATTGTAACTGTGCAATGTTTGTTCCACAAAAGTCAAGAAAATATGAATATATTCTATGCAAGAAGACGGTGTGATTGGAGCTCATCAGTCACCCAGCATCACCTAGAGCTCCTTCTTTGCTAATTGGCTTACACGTTTTTAATGATTATTACAATACATTAGGATGAATTTAAAAGTAGCAGATAATTCAACATTTTTATTTTTATTAATTATTCATGTCAGATCAATTCGTAGTTCCGTAGTTTAAAGCAACAAATTAAATCCACCAATTTAATTTATCAATTTATTTAATACACCCACTTTACCCAGAAAAAGGACCAAAGCAACAAGGCACAGAATCGAATACCAGGGCATGTAGCAAATTCTACATCGACAATCCTTCTCTTCCTTCATGAGCACCTGTCAAGAATGTAAAGGAGAAATAGTGGGATATTTGGTATTGATACTAAATTCAAGTTGTACATTATTGGAATGATGAACATTCAATTTTATACAACTCACAAACATCTGGAAAGCTACCACTAAAACCGCCCTGCTGGACAATGTGGTAGTCGCCATCAACGGTGAATATTCCAACTCATAAACAGTCCATTCAGTCCATGAATGACCACGGTGTGATTGGCGAATTCCTTGTGCACCTTTGAAAATGGCCATTGTCACATTGTTGTCTGAGCGTGAGATCTTACAACAAGACGAACAAATATTATATTGTAACTAGCATTAAGTAAATAATTAATTTTGAAGGCAAAATGTAATTGTGAAAGTCTATATATTTTACTGTAATGTATAATTCGTGGTCTTCCCGGACAGAATCTGAGACAACAAAGACGGCACCGGTGATGCAATCTGTGATGGTAGTGCCTACTCGGAAATCGTAGGAATAATCGATCCATCCAATGCGTTCATCTCTTCCTGGAATGAAAACTTCCGCGATTCGACTCTAGAATTGAAATGGACATGGAAGTGATATGTATATAGTTAATTGGTCGCCGGTCGTTTTGAAGGCATATATTGTATTGATAAATTTCTTCGTTACAGGGCTGCAGAAGCAGCAGCAGCAGCACCAACAGAGACAAAGATGTGGTCGATATCTGAAAGTTAGAAGCTCCACTCCGGATTCCTTCAAAGAATATGTTCGCCATCCCTTTGCCTTCGGAGTGCAGAATTTGCAGCAACTACAATCAGGTTCAGCACGCATTTTCCACTGCTCAATAATAACAGTAGTGGCCTGGGGGGCCCCTTTAGCACAAACGACCAACGATGGACTGAAGTCGTCAGACTCTTTATCTAAAATTATGTTTATGTCACGCTTCACATCACAAAAAGCACAAAATATTGGCAATTTTGCTCCATTTCGTTAAAGCCTATACGGACCAATTTCCAGAGTCCATCCATTTGCTTCATGGAAGTGTGCTGCTTTAAGGGCCCCTTCCACTCCCCAAAGTGGGCTTCCAAAGTTTACCTGATTATTGCTTTGATCTATATTGACGACGAAGCTACGGTCACCCTGAGCACCAGTTGTCATTTCGGGACCGAAGTTGCTAGTTCCGCTCATATTGTTAGCCAGGTCTCTGTTTCTTTAATAATTTAGAAGTCGACTGTAATTCATTCAAAGTATGAAAAGTGTTCACAGCATGAGTAACAGTATTGATTCATTGATTCACAATATGTGAAAAACATAATATAATGTGCTTATTAAAAATGGAGACATTTATGTATCACATGGAGACTAGTCATGTTAAGGTTTCTCGGTCATTTATTCCATTCGCTGAGCGTACCGGTAGGGTTGAAGTTGAAAATGCTTAAAGTATTGAATGCATTAATTACTTTCTGTTCAGTTTCACTTGCGATTTCCTTCGGATGTGATTTACATTTGTGAGTGAAATCCTCAGGTGTAGCAATTTATAATTCCCATAATACATGCCGACACCTTTGCTTTATCATTTCTCAGAGTTCCCTGTGGACTCCAGAAGTTCTTTAAGGAATTTGGCAAATCTAAGGATAATAGTGGGGCAACTTGAGAACTACAATTTATCGAAACTATCTTTGGTTCGTTCGTGATAGCTGAAAACGCAGTTTTGTTCAATGTCCGGTCGAATGATAAATGTACGTGTTTTATGCATCTCTACATATACTTGTTTCTCAAAAATACTTGGAATTATATTTTGATTTAATGAGAACACGCGAACGTTTCCTTTCTCTCGTTCCACTTTTAAGTCATATCTAGAGTAAACGAGCCGCTGCCATTTGCCAAGAAGTCATTAGAATCTTTAGTGTCGATTTCATGCATAATACGTTTATTCAGTTTCTCTGTATAAATAAGTCAAGTGAACTTGCATACATGATACAAGTAATAAAAATGAGTAATATAACAAAATTATTCCTCCAGCTCCAGTCTAGGATACTTGTGAAGATTGTGAACCCTATATAGTCATGGATGCCATACATCTCCAACACAAAACACCCATTGAAATGTTGCTCTGTTTGATGTTTGGCAATTAAGTTGGCAAAGAAGACGAAACTTGCGTGGAGGGAGGGCTCGTCGCACGACAATCCTGGTTGTCGTATTTACCGAAGGGATAATAACCGTAAGCAGCGTAATGGCTACGGAAATTATCTACGCCGTGGTTTGCTTCCCTTTTTCCTCGGTAAACAACCTTTGGATCTGCAACAGATTTTCAGTTACAAACTTATTCTCAAATTGTATTCAGCCCTTGAGATTTCTTGAGCTTACTTTCATTTATCCGAATAAAGGTGTCACCTGCAGTATCCTGTATATTTTTGTTAAATGATAAGCGGGTTGGAAAGAAAGTTCCCGGCCTGAGAAAAGCATGCAAAGTAAGTTCCCTCGGACCTGAGAAATACGGTAGACTGTGAACCACTACTGACAAGCTAATTAAACTTGTCACGATTACAATTGTGTGTATTTTGAATTCCATTTCGCTGACAAAATGTCGATCTCTCGTGGTCAAGTATCAGAATGGATTTAATCTTAGCTTGCTAACGATATGACTGAAGCTCTTCAAAAATATGTCAGTGGAATTTCCTTTCCTCTCATTTGAAAGTGATACATGAGTAAAGAATGCGAAACAAAGTCTGAATCATCATGTGCATATAATTCCGCGTGACATCGCAGTCACGAAAACAACGCTATGATTAACTCGACGAAGGAAAACCCCATCACCATTTCCAACTTCAACCTTTGGCATTTTCTTGATAAGTCTTGTGATTAAACAAACTACAAACAACATTTAAGATTATGTTCATGCACATAATACGGCAAAACTTTTCCAAACATCGCTACACGACAGCGAGGTAGTTAATTAATGATTAAAATTACGTAACACTGCTGGCCTGAAGAAAATATTTTATTTTTATGGAAATTATACTTTATAAATAGCCGTAATAAACAACATTGTGCATTATTTATAAGACAACAACACAACGAAATGTATTTAATTTTACATTAAGCAAGTTAAATGTACTTTTTAATGTACGTATTTTTTGCCGAGAGAGTTTCTCCGTCTATCACTTGATTCGTTCACTTACGATTGTTATACACTCATCGTCAGCGTCTGTGATAGTGATGTTAGGATCATAATGCAATAGCATATTCTTTGTTCTGAAGGAAAGCATCAATTATGTGATTCTTCTTCAGCAACCCAAGCAAAGATGATGATGCTTCTCTTCTACGCTTCTCTTGCTCGGTTCTTATTGAAATGGCATATCTTTCCCGGCTTCCATGCATAAATGCTTGAGGAAACGTCTATTTTTGTCGTTGTCCGAAGGATCTGGATGTAGATAACACGTATCCAGACTAGACTAGATTTAGACTTGAATGAAGGACTAGAATCTGGCCAAGCTAACATTGTCACAATCAATAAAATAAATTATAAAATGCTTCTTTTGTTGTTATTAATCCACAAAATTCAATCCATTTGCATCAGCACATTTACTCCAGATTGTGCGTACTATCTAATTATACTCCGAATACCCTCAGAAAAGAACATTTGCTAGAACACTCTTAGTATCTTTATTTCACAACTGCGTTTTGGCGCAAGAGGGGTGAACGGAATTTGTTCGAGGAGAAGCGTTAAATTCTTTTCTTTCAGTTTCTTTCATCAACTAAATGTACAAAATTAACAAAATTACTTTAACCAAATGAAGGATGCCTGATATTGCTTTATGTAGCATCATATTTGCGAACGCATTGTAACATCTTTTTCATTCATGAACACTTTTGCGGACCAATGTCCTAGTCCAAGAAACCCATAGCTGAGTTTTCCCTGAACATTTTAGGCATAAAAATGTAAACATTATGACATCTAATCTTCCTGGATATAAATAATGCATACCCAACTTCGTATTAAACTGTCAATCAAACTTCCCCTTCATTTCTGATCAACAGATGAGCACAAAAACCAATGTGAATTTGGGTGACAAACAAAATCCAAATGTTTCAGTTTTACCCTTACCGGTCGCTGAATTTATGGTCTACTATTTGATTCCAGGTGAACTTGAACAAATTGGTCACGGAGTGTGCCCTCCTGTCGTGTCACTGATCACTTCATGTCTTTCAACCAGCGGAGTAATGTAAATATACTTGAGAACAGATATATGTATATATGGTTTTTTCAGCCGTATTTTTCAATTATGGGAAATGTCAAAGTCTCTTTACAAAGTCAAAGTATATGAAAGTAAATAGCAATAAATCGTTTTGAAGAGCAAAAAATCCAACTTTGTTTCACATTTCAATGCTCAAAATGTAAACCATAGAACGATTGCAAATTCATATTTAATAATGGTATAATCTACGCCAGAAGCCTAATACTGGAGACATTGTGTTTTCAGCATACGTGGTCAATAGACAATGACACATTTAGATCGAAATGGCTTATTTGTACTTCTGGAAAGGTGTTTAAGAACATCGAACCTATAAAGTCATTGGGGGAAGTGAAAGCAGTCATGTTGCAGGATTCAATTCGGACATTACTCATCAGTAGGGTGTGGACCAGCATAATGTCAGCAGTTGAAATCCTTCGCGGAGAAATTGCCTGATTTACCCAAAGAGTTCATCAAAATCTGCATTTCGATTTTGCAAACTTCTTCGATTCATCGATTGCGGTGTTCAGGTACTGATTTGTAGTGTGTACTAGGCGTGTTTGGTGAGCTGATTTATTAAACATTATTTTAATAGATTGTTTGAAATCAAAACTCAGAAGTACAAGTATAAAAACAATACTTGCTTTTATTGCAAGAAGTGTCACAAAAGTGTATCACGTTATCTTGTTCTGGACTGCTGCTGGTGTTTCTGATAATAAATAGTAACCTGCCAAGAGAAACGATGAAAGTGTAGAGAAAGTTGTGAGTGATTTCATTATTGTTTAGAAGCTCATCTGCAAAACGTAAATGATGTAGGTCCTGTAACACGGTCCAGGGAGGAAGGTGAGAATTAGTCACTGACCAGTTTAAGTGCATAGTTGATCCGATAAAGTTATGTAGGAGACCTTCTGCTCTACCGTAACCAGTCATAAATAATTGACTTGGCGAAATTCTAGTTTAAAGTATGTAGATACAATACGTTATATTAAACTAGCAACAATGCTAAGGTAAATATTTGACCTGAAATTGAGTTCATTCAAACGTATATAAAGTTCCTTACAGAATAAAGAAAGTAAAGGTGGTGGTAAGAAGGAAAAAACTCGGCAATCCACGAAAATTCTTACCATCGTTTACGGTCAAGCTGCATTTCAAATCAACAATAATTCCGCGCGTTATAAGTCAATAGTACAATAAGTCATCATCGTCGAGTTAATTGTGATATTTCTATATATATCTAGCCATCTTGAAAAATTTGATTAATTAAAGACATTAAAGTTAAGTTAAGAAAAAGCTTTATAGTCTTCCATTGAGCATCGCACAGACATTAAAATGCTACGTTCAAGAAGGTCATCACAAGTTGCGAGTGTCGGTGTTGCCGACAATGACAACTTAAATATATTCATTATTAACCGACCACAAAGGGATCCCGAACGCGATGACAATGACCCACCACCAGAAATACTTTCTCTGGAAGATGTAAGGAGGGACGATGAGATGCCAGAAGAACACCCAAATGATAGCACGAGATACGATATCGCATTGGATGAAAACGTCAAGTCTCTCTCACATTTTCAAATACTTCTGCAGACCTTACCGTATCTTGCTGTTGTTCCACTAACCGTAAAGCGGACGGAGAGAAAGCATGTGATTCTAACAAGGGTCCAACAGGTATGAAAGCATTTATGCATTTGCAATTTGCGCAGCTTTGGTAAATTTATTGCTGGGCTTGGTACGTAGTTTTACTCAAAGACCCGTATTCTTCCACAGATATGCTTTGTAGTGTTTGCTGTGCTTAGCCTTGTGCAGGCAGCTTTATTTCTCAAGGCATCGTACCAGTCAACACATTCACATGCCCAGAGAATCGTAACAATCGGCCGAGATCTGTGTATTTTCCTACTCAGAGTCATGTTCGTGGTAACATTTTGCCGCAACGGGAGGAAAATACAATCTTTATTGGATGATCTAATCCCTCATGTACATATCCAAAGCAAGGTGAGCGTGAGGCGACCCACGCTTGTTTAAGTCTAAATCAGCCTTTTCAGGTTCATTGAAGCGGATGTCTACCATTTTTGCAGGGCAGATATCTTACTCTGGTGGTGGTGGGATGTTCCATAGCAATTTCCCTGATCAAAGTAATAGCAGGCTCTGGAATCATGGACGAGGGATGGGATTGGAATTACATTTTTCAATATCATTCCGACGAAATGAGTTGGCTGTTTGGAGTTTGGCAGCCATCCAATCCGAATTCCACGGAGCCGTCCGACAACGATAGCATTTCCCGGATTGCTGAAATGTCTTTTGGATTTTTGGGTGTATTTTCGGAGTTTTGTGGGATGTTGATGACCAGCCTTGTCCACGATATATTTCTTGTGCATGCATTAACAGTTCTTGAATATACCAAAATATTTAAGAAAATTACTTTATCCCAAAATGATAATGCTGCTAATCAACCGAATACGTTTGGAGCTGACACACTAACAAACTACAGGATTGTGGCGAAAATTTGCGCAAAATTTGATGCAGCATTTGGGAACTTGTACAAACTGCTACATGCAAATACGTTGTTTCTCTTGGTTTATCTTGTCCACGAAATCATTGTCGACAAGAAAATTACCATGTTAAAACGAGTATTTGATAACCTCACTAAAATCTTTGTTGGCTACTACTGCGCGTGTAAATCTACAAAACCGGTAATTTAATGCTCAAGTTGATCAGCTAATGCTAAAGCTCGCTTAAATGTAAATTTGCTAAATTTTCATCAATCGTTAATTAAATCATAGAACAACCTCATGCGCAAACTCATACACGAAGATAATGCGTCTCACTTTCAAGGATTCTCATCATCCGATCTTGTTCTAATTGAGAATGAGGTCAAAAGGACCCCGGTAGGCATTGGATATGATGCATTTCATATTGACGAAACATTCTTCGGGAAGGTTGGTGAACCACAACCACCGAGCATGCATGTCGCATGTTCATGTGCGAATCTTCACACATAATTATAACATTCTGCCATTTATTGAATACTGAAATTTTAATAGGTTGCGGCGTTTGTGATGTCATATTTCATGTTACTGACTAGTGAACAATGACGAATTCTATCTTCTATCCAAACTGGCTTCCGCTTCCATTATATAGAAAATTATAAGTGAGTTATTCCACATTGAATGATATTTAACTATGTATTGTCTTTTCTTTTTAAGTATCACTAAAATCTAAAATATAGTGTCTTTTAAGGTATGTACATAGGAGTAAAACCTCTTGTTTGTCGATGCAGAAGTCGAGCACGTCAACTTTCAGCTTACCTCTTACTTACGTTTTCCAATTTCATCTTCATTTAAGATATTCTAGGACACAGACAACACAAATTCATTGAAGTTCTATTCTTAAAACCAGTACAATGAAGTGGATGGAGGCGAGTTTTCTTTTGAAGTTTCTTTTGGTGGCGCTGGGATTACTTTCAAGCGTTGCTGGAGTAGCAAAGGTTAACATATTTCTTACCTTCATTAAAGATTAATAAAGGTCATATTTGCGATTTGCACCCACAAACTTTATTTTCATTAAACCAATCTTCAAATCAGAAATTCCCAATATTTAATGTCAAACCTATCTATCTTGTACATTTTCTTGTAAAAATATTTCAGGACCAAAGCAAGACTCCTGCACAAAAGGGAGGCAACAAAGGCTTCGTTGCAGGGAATCATGAACCGCGAGCTAAGCGAAAATAACCCACTGCAATAAGTATTTTATTATTATTGCATCTCATGATACATATGGTAAATACATATGTATCATGTGTTTTTAAAATGTATTAAAAATACTAATATTGTAAACAAATGCTTTTTTGCTACAAAATTTCGTTTGCAAATGAACACTAATAAATAAATTATAAATTTCTTGATATTGATTAGTGTGAACACGAAAGTATTGCAGGTTGAAGAAATGTCATTTTTCCAAATAATAACTGCCTTATAAATCATATGGCACATGAAAACTTCCAATATCTACATATTTTAATCTGCAACACTTTTCAGCGAAACGAATACGTTTGGCTAAGATTGATTTATGACTCATGTATTGTTCTGAAACACTACTAGCCGAGTCTGACTATAATGAGAAACGTTATAAGCGTTCAGTGCAGTGAACTGAATAGAATAGAACTGTAATAGAATTAACACCCTGTCTGTATGGACGATTTAATAGACATTAGTTAATTGATGTTTTGATGTCTGGCATTAAAATGAGCTGTTTGTGATGTTACCGTTAGTTTAATTTAAACCAAAGCTTTGATATAATAATAATAAATTAATATATGTATACCTCCATTTGCAATGTAATATGTAATAATATTAATCTGTCTCTATAAGAATATGTCGGAATATGACACTTGTTCATAAACGTTGAAAAATTACATTTTAAGAAAATTACAAGGTCCCTCCTGCGATCGAAGCACGTCATTTCTAATAACAGCTACTTGTGTGACATCTCATATCAGTAAGTAAATATTAAATACGTCTCATTTCTCAGATTTACATTCATCAGACTTTTACAAAAGTAGTTCAAATTGAAATTATAATAAAAATCAAAGGATGAGAATTGGTTATGATTCATTTCTTTCATATTGACGTACAGTTCATCTGTGTCTCAATTGTCTTGCTTTCTTTATGCGATTGCTATGTATGATTTCACAAATATTTAATATGCTGCCGGCCGGGTTTTTGTCATGCTTTATAATTTTCACAATTATTGCCAGTGACGAACGAGAGAGACATTGAATGAGAATATTTATTACTCTGTATTTTGCTTCAAGCACGAAGCCTTTTTATAATAGTAAAGTATAAAACAATTTTTATTGATCATTTAAAACATATATTTGTATTTGACTGAAGATTATACATTATACTACACATTTACAGAAATATTTTTCTAAAAAGTTCCACGCTGTTAGTCTAGGCTGAAAAGCCTCGGAGAATTATGTCCACTGCTGCTTGAAGAACCTGCCCGTGCATGTATGATGGCAATATTATTTACAGCAGCGGCCCCTTGTCCACGTCCAACTTTATTCCCAGCAGAAGATTTGGGAATAGCTTGCACAGGTCCTTGAGCAGCAGGTTGTTGTTGAGATGGAGCAGGGTAGTAGTTCACAGGCCTGGAGTAGTAATTACCTCCTCCAGGAACGTAGTAGTTTCCACCAGAGTAGCCCCCTTGGTAGTGCTGATATTCAGGAGCGGGTCTGCTGGGAACACGATCAATGTAAGTTCGTTCCACCACAGCTGAAGGTGGAGGAGGATTGGAGTAGTGATGGACGTGGTGAACTTCCCTTCTTGGCTGATCGTAGTAAGTGCCTTGCTCGTATTGTCTGTTCACAAGAAATGAATCGCTGATATCCTTCACCCAATTCTTGAATAGGTCTCGCTTTGCTCGAACCCCGGAGGACACGTCTTCAGAATAAATTGGAATAGATGGAAGTGGGAGGTTCCCGTCGGGAGAGCGTGAGGATGGAGACAGGCTTCCTTCAAGCTCCAGCTCCACACTGGGACCAACTTCAGGATTTCCTCCTTTCGAAAGAGTGTACGCGGAGGAGATGCCGAGAAGGCTGAATAAAACCAAATATTTGAACTCCATTTTGAAAAGTTGTCAAAACTTCGAAAAGTCTATGTTGGTCTTTAAGACAAGGTTGATATAACTATTCTTGCTCGTCGGTCAAACTTGATATGAATTTTCATGAATGAAAACTTCCCTTTATATATTAAACTCATTTCTCGCTGAATCCGGATAATGATCCGTCTTTTCCTACGATTTTTGCACATATTTATGACGAAAGCATCACCTACGTCATCGTTTTTCCCTGCAGGAGAAGCACCATGCAATGAGTTATGGATAGCGATTACGATAATTACCCTTTCACCACAACACTTTATACTACTCTGCTCTATAATTTGCAAAAATCATATGGCATGCCTTCAGCTAGATGTACATTCAAAATTCTGGTGTACAGTTTAGGGAATTGGGATTTTGGGAGCTAATGCGAAAATTCACAGGAATCTCTACATAACTATCCTGTTCCCATATTTCAATCCAAGTTTCCCTTTCATACAACAAATGTGTAATAGATACATCCGCTCGCAACTGCAAATTGCGTTCATCTCAATAATGACCTGAGCAGCACGCGATAGAAGAAAATGCTTCGTAGAAACCATTCCTATTTACACAAACACATTCTTGGTTTCCGTGAAATAATCAGGAGTTTAGCGTAACCGCATGGAGTAATTGTAAATCAAAAATTTTCAGCCTTTATTGCTTTACGATTTTAATTATAATTCCACAAGATCTGCAAAACATTATAACAAAATACATAAAGTTGCACTAATGGTTTATGGCTTGGCTTAGCGAATGAATGCGCCTTAACGTAGAGCTAGAGAAGCTATCGGTTGTGGGGTACTACTTCCTTTTGATCTTGTTGTTCCTTCTGAATTACTACTTAGAGTTTCTGCCATGCTGGATGCAGAGGATCTCAAGATCTCCTTCCTAATTTGATTTAAGAAATCATCGTATGAAGTATATTCCTTTGTTCGCCTTAAAACACTTCTTCGATAATCCAATCCGCTATTATTATTGGGCGAATATGTTGCTTTGCGGAGACGGGTTAAGTTTGAGTTTGAAGAAGGTTTGGCTCGACTAAATGCTCGTGAAATGACTCTGCCAAGAAAACCCGCTTTTCGCTTTGGCCGAATCAATTTCGGATCTGCAAATAATTGAAGCAAGTGTAAATCAAAATCTGACTGTCCTTAAAGAAATAAGCATATGAGATAGAAAGGACTTTTACCTGCTTCTGCTCCAACATGGGCATTCCCAACGGAATATGCTGACTCTCCGCCCGTGTTCTGGGCCAAGTCCAAATCGGAACTTTCAAAGAAAGAAGTCTCTCTTGGAGAAATTCTAAAAGGAAGCCAAGCTTCTTCTCCGTGATCCAGACTCGGACGGTTTGAGAAAGTGTGAACTAATTGGGGCAATGTAGTCAAGTTAATGACTGCGATAGTCACAAGGGAAATTGTAAAGATATCCATTTTGCAAGCACAGAACACATCTGTTTCAGTTCATGGATTTAAAATCTCAATTGAAGCCAAACTGTGTAGGTCCAGTCGTACTTATTTATACCACAAAAATATATTTATTCATTTTTATTGACATTTACACCATAAACCTTAGAATAAAACGAAGAGGTAAATGAGCACATGCGAATCGTCATTCTTTTCATGGAATTAGGGTTGGCAAGAACTTATTAAGGCACCTATATTTCATACTTGAATGCATGTCCATGATTAAGCCTCAGAGTTAGCACAAAAGGCAAAAAATTTGTGACTTTTGTGTGCGTGCTCAAACACATTGAGTATTAGTACATCAATGTCGTTACTCTTTACCCAAGTCGAGTGTGTTCCTCTCATTTCATGGACAAAAAATATCATCACCTTGAATCGAAACGCGAAGTCATCTCTCCTGTGAAGCTGGTTGCTTGCGGGCATTATACGTTTTCGGATTACTGATATGACATGGTGGTTTACGTGATGGGTTTGAAGCATGCCGAGTACTTAACTCCAGACACTGGATATTCCGTCGTGTTATCGATTTCTACCACGAAAATGTTTCTGGGGTTTATTGTGGATTACACCGAACCGAAGAAGAAATTGCAAAATCGGAGTAAATACTCGCTGCCGTTGCTATTCCACATGGAATTCTATCAGAGTTATTTTTAGTTGTTTTGGTAAGGTTGCTGGCACAATTTATTTATTCACCAAATTTGTATCTGGATATTTTGGTATCCCATACGGTAGCGGTTGAAGACTTTTGAAATTTTGAAATTTCGCGCGCTATAATTTCGAAACGGTTCAATGAAAGTAATTTCTAATTTCATATTCGTTATCAGGGCGTGATTCC